>CM065369.1:6023045-6190545 GCA_033032245.1 Poecilia picta
TTTTCCATGTTCTTGACTATAAACATTGGTCTGTAATTCAACCAACACAAATCAGTGGTTTATTGTGACGTGAGGGAAAAGTTTGTTCAGCAACAAGACAATTCAAACCATGGAAACATGAAACAAATGAAAAACATTACGTGGCAAAACAAAAAGCTATGGAAAGTTATAATCCAGACCAAAACGTCAGATGCTCCAGGTATCGTTGGTCAAAGGCAACTCGCTCCTCTGGATCTTGTTGCTTTTACCTCAAAATCAAACTGTGCTAAAATCGTTCCAAGTCGGGAATCCAGCATGGAGCCTTTGTTCGTAGAAAGTCTTGGAAACTTCGTTTAAGCTGCACGTTTCGCATCCAAACCATTTTAATTTTTCAGTTGCAGGTTATGACAGCATTTTAAAAGAGAGAAAAGAAAACTGAAATTTTGAGATTAATCTAAAAAAAAAAAAACTTATAGAAAAATCGTACAAATTTCTGAGTTTTTGAAGGTGAAAAATCTTTAACTTTTGGACATTTTCTGGGGGGTTTTCTAGAAAATTCCCACTTTTTTTGTATATTCTTTTTATCGGCTCTAGTGGCCATTTGACAGTGGGCAGACAGGGGGGTGGGCATTGGGGGGGGGGGAGGACATGTGGCGGGTCGGGGGTCGAGCCGGCGACGGCCGCGGCGAGGACTCAGTCCTCAATACCTGGGTTGTGTTTATCCCCTGCGCCACCACGACTCACCCAAAGTCCCACCTTTTAAAACAGATATTTTCAATCTTTTTCTTTTCCTTTTTTTTTTTTTTTTAGAAAATCCTGAGATTACTTTCAAAGATGAAGAGTCAGAGACGCAGCCAGACGACGAGCCGAAGGCGGCTACATTGGACCGAAACGGTGCTGATCCACCAGTCAATGGTGACTTAAATGTTCTTTATTTACTAATTCAAGCTAAACTGGTCTGAAAAAAACCCCAATGGTTTTGGTCAACACTGGACCTCTGGTTCTTGAAATCTGAGTTTTCTTTATCAGCAGCTCTTAAGATTTTAGCTGCTTTTAGATATTTTTAGGTTTTTTCTGTTTGTTAAAGCTGCTACAGTGAATCAGTGTTGGGGCCAGAAAAAGAAATAGCAAAGTTATAATATTTACAAGAATAAAGTCATAATATTCGTAAAATTATCTAATTTTATTAGAACTCCAACACCAAAAATGTAGAAACTAATATATTGAATGTTACATTTTAGTTTCGGATTTAAAAACCAGGGAATATTCAATCTTTTAACAAATCAGCTTCTAATTATTATTAAAATAAACAAAAATACTTTGTATAATAGATTTTTGAAGAAACTGGTGAGATCTTGATAATTAGTTTTTTTTTCTCATCTGGATAAAATGTTTCTTAATGAGAAAAGGTTTGTTCTGAGAACGTGACGTTATTCTCAGAACAAACCTCGCAGTTCGGTCCAAATGCTCCATCGTCCACAACAGGAGTCTGGTTTCAGCTTTTATTGTCTGGCTATTTTAACATTGGCATTTCACAACAAGATGGCAACTATAAGAAAGAAGCTTGACTTTCGTTGTTTACCGATACTTCAGACCAACACAAAAGCTTCATAAATTTAAAGGGTCATAAAGGTTTTATGGCTCTTTTTGGGATTTATAAGGTTGCTGGTCTGGAACAAGAGGAGAAAATAGTGTCTGAACTGTGGCGTAAAAACAAAGTTATTCTTAATTCCTGGTGCTTTTTCATGTCAAAAATATTCATGAGGGTTTAGAAAGTCACCAGGACCTGTGAAAACGTAGCATTAAGTTATTTATAGTTACAGTAAATGCCTCCAATAACAAAAGCTCCTGTCGTGTTTTTATTACAGAGGAAGAAGCTGCAGAAGACGAAGACGACTGCATCATTACCAAAGTCCAGAAGGGCGGCGACAAATCAGCCAATCAGGAACCAGTAGTGATCTGTGACGACTCCATCACTCCCAAGAAGAAGAAGAAGTCGTCCAAAAAACGATCTGATGAGACATTTCAGGTGGACGTCGCAGAAACACCGACAACTGATGGAGACGCGCTGATCAGCCGGAGAAAAAAGAAGAAAAAGAAGAGCAGAAAGAATAGAGAAGAGGAAAATATAACGAAGGCGGAGGAAGAGTCTGAAGTCGTTTCACCAAAGAAGAAAGAAAAGAAAAGGAAAAGAGTGAGAGAAGCGATGGAGGAAAAACCAGAGGAGGCAGCAGTTCCTTTAGAAAACACCAGAAAGAAGAAGAAAAAACTGGTAGATGAGGCTGAGATGAAGGGAATAGATGAAGGGAATGTGGCAGAAACAAAGCAGAAGAAGAGAAAAAGGGATGAGCTGCAGTTTAAAGACGCACCAGCAGAGGGCGAGAAAGAGGAGATGAACTCCACAGCTGGTGAGTGAAAACAGGAAGTGAGAATCTTCCTGTTGGTGCAGATAAAGTTAACTTCCATCTGAAAATGTTTCAGACTCGTCTCTGCTCTCGTCTGGAAAGAAGAGGAGGAGATTCCTGAGGAGGAGGAGGAGGAGGATGAGCCAGACGGGGCTACAGCTTCTCAAGAGGATGATGAGGAACCGGACCGTCACTCCGAGAGGAAGGTTTGTTTCTCATAATCTCCCTTCTACCTGAGAAATAACAAAAACGTCTGTATTTATGATGTTTATTTCCAGACAAAAGCAAAAACAAATTGTGAAGTCACCAAAAACACAAATAAAGGCAGAACAAGAAGAAAATTCATCGAAGGAAAACCAGCTTCCAAGGAAGAAGAAGAAATCGGTCAAGAACTTCCTGGACGACCAATACATAGTCTCTAAAGAACCCAAGAAGAAGAAAGTAAAGACGGGACAAATCTCACCTCCTGCTGCTGCGACCCAACCTCCACCTACAAAGAAGAGTAAGATTTACTTTACTGGAGTTTCTGTTTAAAAACTTTACTCATTTGTTTTTTAAGCCATTTTTTACATCAACATCCACAGAGAAGGAGACGTTGAAGATGAAACCAGAAGCTCCTATGGAGGTAAGAAAAGCTTAATTGGTTCAAATATCGCATCAGAAAACTTGAATGGAAACAGAAATATTTGAAATAATTTCCTCAATTCTGCAAAAACGTTTTAACAAAAGGAAAAAATCCAAATTGTTGCCTTGTTCATTTGCAACCTCTACCTCCAGTTCGTTACAGTTCATCACTAACCTCATAACTGAATATCTGAGAAAATCTGTACTTTATTGTCTTCCATCCAGTCGGTGGAAATCCGCCAAGTTTGCATTTTCTTTTTTGCGACATTTTAAAAGTTCCCTCAAAGTTTACAAGATAACTGGATGGAAACAATTATTGAAGTATTGATGCCTTCATTTAAAATTGGAGGAGCATGATGTTTACCATCACTAACCATAAAGTGAAGGCATAACTCCGCCCACCTGACAAATTTAGAGACGGTTCTTCGAAGTGGGCGGAGCCAAGAGCCACTGAGGGGCGTGGCCAAAACAAAACTGCTGCCAACTCAGCAACTTTGGTGCTATATTTATTTACATTACAAAAATCTCTGGCGACTTTTAATCAAATTATCCAAATAGTGGCAAATTTAGCAACTTTTTTTCTGTTGGAGAATTTTATGGCAACAACTTTTTATTAAGACGGTTCATCAGAAAAAAAAAAAAGCTTTTATCTAACAGCAGGCCCAGAAGTCTTTTCATCTCAGTTAATTTTTCGGCTCAAAGCAACTGAAAACATTTTTGTGAACTGAAATCAATAATGTGGAAAAAGTATAACTAACTGGAACTATATTGGGTGTTTAAAACTAAAACATACTGAAATCATAGCTATAATATCCTTTATTTTTGTGTTCATGAATCTGTTTATCCTTTTAAATTGATTTGAAATTTAAAAAAATTTTCCACACAGTTTATGTCAGCTGTCGGCAAATTACGGCACTCCATAATCCTCAATGGAGGACAAAAGTTGAGATAAAACGCCATATGCTGGAGACATATCTATTGGAAAGTCTGTTTTATTCATGTTAATTTTGAAAGCTAAGTAATAAAATGTACTAGTATTTATGAAAGCCTCCATCATCTGCTCTCTCTAATAAGTTATTCTGCTTTGTCACATTTCCAGAAAAAGAAAAAATCCCACAAAAAGCAGAAGAACTGAATCTTCTAGGTGAGTATCTTTATCCAGACTCTTTTACAGCTCAAAACATTAAAGTGTGAGGATAAATATCCAGTATTTATTTGATCATTTTTCCCAGACGTCACTGGAAGCTTTAATATGTTTAACCATTTTCCTGGTTTCCTTGCAGGATTTTCTCCTCACACCAACAGATGCATCTTTGGCCCTGTAAACTCAAGATGTGCCTTTTCTCATCCTCGATTACTCTGATTTCTGGAGCTATTCTCAGACAAACTGGTGATGGGTTTGATATCTCTGGTGGGGATTCAAAGAGCTAAAAATAACCAAAAACTTTGGTGTGTTTCAGCAATAAAACTACAGGGTAGCAGTTAATGAGCCTTAGAAACAATTACATGAAGCTTTAAACTATGTTGAGTAGCTTTGGATATTTTTCACTTACTTTTGACAAGTTAGCAGATAATTTACCTTCATCTTTTTTAAGAAGATGACACTAAGGCAATTAGATCGTATTTGCATGATAAAACATGGCAGTAAAAGGTCAAAGCAGGTTTTATATTAATGTTTGAATTAAAATTATCTTTAAGGGATCAAACTGTGAAACGGTTTAAGTTTTGATGTGTGTTTTTGATGCTGTTTAGTCTTAAGCTGTGAATTTCTGTTTCATTTTCCTGTTACTGGGGACTTTTGTCTTTTGTTACATAGTTTATATTTAATAAACAGAGTCTAGTAGTAATACACTACATTTCAGTTTTGCTGAGATAAAACCTGGGAACAACAATAGTTGTCACACTGAATAAATATATTTATATAATATTGACACAGTTCAGGTTGTGGATGTTCATAACGTCTCTGTAAAATGTTTTTAAATGATCAAAGTATAAACACTTTCCCTCACATTTCCAAAAAGCTTTAATTCCTGAAGTAAAACAATGTTGACAGTTTGGTCATTCAGATTGATGACAGAGTCTGTTTACATCTTCCAAATCGTTCACCTGACTAGAGGTCAGACCAGTGACTGTTATGTGCGTCTGACACTCCTGTAATTATTTCTTCGGTTCTTTCACCTATTAAAGTTTTTTTTCTTTAAAACTGATTTGTCTGCTCTCTCAATAAATATTCTAATTCTCTAAGCCACTGGTAGGAGTTTCTGTAGCAGGTGATGAAGTTATCATAGCTACATTGTTCTCATGTAGCCGACAGCCATCTTGGTAGGAATCTGTAACCATCATGACAGTTGCTATGACAACAATAAAGTCAAGCTTAGGACTAGCGCTCATATAAACTACTTGATTACACTTTTTGACTACTCTACTTTCTTTTTGTTGGTCTTGAAGCCATTATTATCTGTCCTTTGCGCTGTGCTTGGTTACCAAGTAAACCGGTTTGAACTGGTTTGAACCGGCTTACTTACCACAAGTTCCCCAAACTTGTGGGAGCTTTAATTCTTTAAAATTAAGTATTCAGTTATCATTGGATCGTAGCTATGGTAACGAAACAATCAAAGATTTTCTTAAACTTGCAAAGTAAAATTTGCAATGGCTCTCATTTAATAGTCAGCGTTAAATACGTTTTGTACACCAACAAGTCTCATTTTCTACAATATTTTCACTGCATTTGCATAGAAATAAACTATTTTAAGTGATGTGAAATTCACTCTGTTGATTTTAAACGCAGCCTCTACCGTTGAAAACAGGCATTTACTGTGAATGTTGCTTCAGTTTGTGACTGATAAGTTAAAAAGCGGAATAACATTCTATAAATTTAAATCGTCCACCATAAAAAAAACACTAATCTGTGAAATCTAACACTTATTTTCTCACTGAGACGAATGGGAAATCGCTGCTGTGAATGATGTTAGTGCGAAGCGACGATTGTGTGTAATTACAGGAGGACGGCTTGATAGGACAGATCGACACGCAGCAGCATCAGAGCTTTACAATCCGACGCTTTCTACCTTAAATCAGCAGATTTGTTGGAAGAGCTATTGAACGCTCATCCCCCAGAGGTGAGGCTGCTTTTATGGAGAGCTGGAAACTCCAGTTGTAATCTGCAGCTAATGAAAGTGAGCGTTCATAACCCAAAGCAGTGTTGCACATGGAGGCAGTTAATATGAACTGTGGGGCATTATTGTGCAAATTAACCTGTTCTACAGTAATTTTCTGCTGCAGCTATTATAGATTTTCACATTTGCACCAGTTTGCTTACAGCTGCATTTGCAGGAAAAAAAATACATTAATGAGGATAAAAGTGGGAACTGAAATAAATTCATTGTTTTTCTTTTAAACTGAATCAGAGGCTAAAGAAGAAGCAGGTGAGCTGAATTACTACGATGGAGAGAGACAGCGTAAAAATAAAAATATTCATCATTTCTATGAGGTACTTATGGTTGAAAAGTATTTCTAGAACACGACGATTCTTCAAACATTGCATGTTTATCTCCCTTCTTACATGGCCTAAAGCCTCACGACAAATTATTAAATGTATAAACTATAAACCTATCTTCTATAAACATATTTTTTAGCAATAAATCTGCTCCGCCAGTGAAACACTCTGAGCAACAAAGACACTTGCAATCCAGCTTTAAAAAATATATATATATATTTCCCTAAAAACAGTTTTAAATTCTCGGGGGGTACTATGACAAAAGTACACACACACACATATGTACATGTGTGTATATATATATATATATAAAACTCCTCAAGTGATTCCAGTACCTCGACTGTTAAAACTCTTCGAGGAAGATTTACCTGCCTCGTAGCTTCGTTAATTTATACCATGTTATTTATTACAGCCGGTGTTATGCCAGAAACGAATGGCTGCCCAAATTTGCATTCCCTGTCGCGGGAGCGCCATCGCTCTAAACTCTCCAATATTGACGAGAAAACGGACAGAAATATGATCGAAGAGGAAATTTTAAAGATATTTGTTGCATTATCACGTTTCTTAACCCTGTAATCCCTAAAACGGTGGGTTTTATTTCGCTAATTACTTGAAATAAATACGGTTTTTACACCTTTATTGACACACGAGTCGAACTTTTTTCAGTCCGTGTCTGTTGTAAATGTTCTACGCAAATGGTTTGAAATTCTCTGCTTTGTCTTTTGATTCCATAATAGCTTAAAAATGTAGAACATTTATATCATGCTTAACTTTCTAGTCTGCTCATGTAGGAGGGAATGTATTTTAATTTAGAGCCTGAAAATATTTGCATCCGTCTTGTTGATATGAAACTTGTAGCATTAGCTCAGAGAACAAGTGTCATTACATAGAAAAGTTGAAATCCTTTCAGCTCTTTATTTCTCCCAATTAGCACAGGGATGCATGTTTTGGCAATATGGATTTTTAGCCTGACAAAATATGCATCTTCTCTCTATTCTCCTCAAATATTATCCTATTGATATAAAACTTATACCAGCAAGTGGGGAAAACTCCCAAAGGTGGTGGAGAATGATGGAGCTAAGATCCTGTGGGACTTCCAGATCCAGACAGACAAGATGGTGATGGAGAACCAACCGGACATTGTGGTGGTGGATAAAGAACAGAGGGAAGCCGTTGTGGTGGATGTAGCTATACCAAGTGACTACAACATCAGGAAAAAGGAGCATGAGAAACTGGAGAAATACCAGGGCCTCAGGGAGGAACTGGAAAAGAACTGGAAGGTGAAGACCACAGTGGTGCCTGTGGTCATCGGGGCAGAAACACCCAAACTGGAGCAGCGACTAAAACAGGAACAACAGCAGACATCTCAGTCCAGAAATGTGCAGCACTAGGCACAGCCAAGATACCAGTGTTGAATAGTAGCGAAGTAAAAATACTTCACTACTTTACTTAAGTATATTTTGGAGTATTTCATACTTTCCTCGAGTATGAAAATTTTTGATAACTTTCACTTTTACTTCACTATATTTCTGACCTTAATTTCATACTTTTACTCCGATACATTTTCATCTCATGATGAGCAGCAGCCTGCTGCTCATCATGAGATGATGATTTGAGTAATAATGAGATAATAATAATGAAATAATAATGAGATGAGGTCATTATGTGGCATTAGGGACATGTGTCCCTAATGCCACATAATGACCAGTTGTTACAATTACTCTACTTCACAAACTATTGGTGTAACGGCTTTTTTCTTCATGTTGGCCGCATTTTCTGTACTGACTATTTATTTTTCTCATTTTCAGCTCTGACCACTTGAAAGGAAACTGAAGGCTTACAAAAACGTTGTATTTTCTGTCCTGGTGGGGAAACTAAGAAGCTGGTTCAGGTGTATAGCAGGTTAAATAACCTTGTAGGTAAAGCACCTAATTTTCTTAACTAAATGATGCTGCAGGTTTATCTATTAGCAGGTTTAATTTTACCTGCACTTGGTTGTGTTTATTACTTTAACTGTATTTGACAAGTTTACCAAAATATAAAAATTGTCATTCAAACTGCATTTGCCTGGTTTTACTTTTTACTTATACTTTTCATTACATTACTTGAGTACATCCATTTTTACTGTAATTTCCATACTTAAGTACAAGAAGAAAATTCAGATACTTTAAGACTTTAAGTCAAGTAACATTTCAGTCGGTGACTTGGACTTTTACCAAAGTCATATTTTGGAGAGGAACCTAAACTTTTACTAGACTCTGAGATTTCAGTACTTTATACAACACTGCAGGATACTGGAGGACCCTCAGGCCTTGGTGATATATTACCAGCTGAACTGTCTGCAATGGCCATCAGCTAAGCCGAGCTGCCGTAAAAACTCAGCAGATTTGTTGGTAAAACACCCGTAAAAACACCTGGTTTTCATAGTTTTTGTGGGAGCAACAAGCATCCTTAAAATGACGGGAGCGATGCCTGGAGTTCGGCAGCCTTTCTCCTCCGGGTCCTGCTGGTTCAGAGCGAACAGCGGGCGGCAGAGTAGTAGATGATCACATTTACCGCCAACAAACAGTGGTGGAAATCATCATGGCGGTTCATGGCTGGTCGATGAGTTTCTGAGTGTGATGAACGAAGGTGCCGTAAATATCCCGTATTGCTCCCACTGCATGTTCTTACACTGGCCTACGGTCCCCGGACTTAACGTTCGTCTGTCCCCTGGTCCATTTCCTCCCCCACTTCCCCATCTTGCGGTGGTTCGCTCTCCTGACCCCACCCACCCAAACTCCCCACAAATTTTCTGTATTCTCAAACCCAAAGCTAGACATGCTATAACTAGCTATGGGGCAAGGTGAGAGTTCATCTATTAAACTCACTGAAGATGAATACATGCACTAAAAGCTGGATCATAGACCTTTTTTATAAGTGTATTTGTGAACCTGGCTCTTTATTATTAAATTGAGTATAATTTCAGATTTTTGTACAACTTTTCTTCAGGTTAAATTAGAAAGTGAGCTTTTATTGTTTCAGGTTAGTTTTCTAAACTACAAAATGGTAACTGTTAGGGAAGCTCAAATATGAAAGAATGGGCTGATACTGATATCCGATAGTAACTCTGAATGTGATGTCTGTCGTCTGCAAACGTCTCATTACGTCGCTTTGTTCTCTTCAGCACAATTACAGGCCAGAGAAGGTCGAGGACGAAACAATGACTTTTGTCTGTCTCCATGGCAACCGATGCAACAAACAACTACAGGTTCGGCGTTGATGGCAATCGGACTCATCAAAACAACAAAGCTGTGCTAACAAGATGCAATTAAAGCTTATTTTATACCAATGAGGTTCCGGAGGTGCAATGAAAAATGTTTGGGTTCTTTGTTGTAGTTCAGTTTTTATTTATATAATTCAGTAAGTTGTAATAGGTTTTTGGAGTGTATTTGCTATTTTTTATTAGTTACTAGTGTGAATACGGTCAAGCATTTACACTCTTGAGTTCCTCCACTTTTTTCACCACTTAACTACTTCTGCATACTTTGTGCTTTTTCAACCATATTCTGCTCATTCAGAACATTACGGTTATGTGTTTTGGCATTACCATTTATGAAAATGGTTTATTTACATTTTCCACGATTAATGAAATATTCAGCTTTTTGTGATCATCTTCGGTACCAGTGAAATAAATGGAACATCCCATAATTTTTTAATAATTCTGCTGAAAACCTGATCTATCACAGGTAAATATTTCCACTTTTCAGTTACGAACCTCATTCAGCCTTTGAGGGTAGACAGATCCTTCAATTAATTACAAGCCTGCTTCAAACACTAACCCTAACTGCAGGGTTGGAACTAACCCAAAACCTAGTTCCAGTTCCAAACCCAGTTCTAATCCTAATCCTAGTTTAGTGGATCTTAACCTGGGTTCGGTTGAACCCCAGGGGTTCGGCGGAGCCTCTGAGGTAAAGACAGACTTGTGTAAAGTCGTGATGACGCATCGCTTTGCCATCACTTGCTGCAGAGGATCACGTTACATTGCTTAGCCAATCAGAGCTGCGGAGGAGCCCTGTGTTGAATACGATGCTTGCCACTATTGTATTTGTATTGACACTACTTTGTGAAGCGGAAGGTTACGTACTTATAAACTCAATAAAGGCGGAGCCTCCTTGCTTCTTTTCGTTCTCTGTGTGTTCGGCCACAGAGCAGCGCAACGTGGCGACCAGTTTACAGTTGGTGATGTTTCCTGTCTCCTATTGATTTTCGTAAAATAAATAGGGGTGGGGGGAAAGAAGGGTTCGGTGAATGCGAATATGCAACTGAGGGGTTTGGTACCTCAAAAAAGGTTAAGAACCACAGCCCTAGTTCTAATCTTAAATCCAACCCTCATAAAACCTCTTTCCAACCTTAATTCAACACCATCTTTGGAACAATTGCAACCATTGTTCCAACCCTCCATAACTTCAAACCAAAGTTTCAATCCTAGTTCAAACCCTACTTTCACTATTGTTTGGATTTATAAATGCACACATAGTTGTAGTTCCCCCCCTTTATTTCAGTTAATTAATGTTTTCTCAAGGTCAATGTTGTTAGTTTTAGCCAACTACAGGAACCCTGGTGGTTTGTCAGTCTGTGCTGACAGGCACTGAAGCAAATTACACCTGTTTCAGAGTACAGAGAACATAAATAAATCGCAAAAAGAAAGGAAAAACCTTGTGTAAACCAAAAATAAGAAAATTAAAGTTTCCTTAAATACCATCAGCTCAAATCCCAACCAGTGTCCGTCCGTCGGGCCAGCCAGCAGGGGGCAGTGTTTGCCTGTGTGAGCCTGGCGCGGAGGCTCTTCTGGTGATTTGTTTGTGCTGCTGAATGAGTTCGCTGCCTGTCATTAAAGCAGCCATGCAGGGAGGAGCAGTTTGTCTGTCACGGCCCCCGTGAGGCTCTGCGCTCCGCCTAAACTACCGGCGTCACGCTGATGGAGTCACCCAGAGCGGCTCCTAATATCCGCGACTTCTTCATCATTACGACGGAGCGACGCGCTGCAGTCACCGCAATAAAAGCCCAGAAACACAGGCAGAGCTGGAGCTGTTCAGTTATAGCGAACAGGCCGAGCCAGGGGTGTTCAAAGTGTGGGCCGGGGGCCATGTGTGGCCCTTCGAATTATACAAGTTTGACCGGTAAAGGACAGGTAGTTGATGCAGGATGGACACTTCTTTTTTTTTAACGCAATAATCAGATTGAAATTATTTCTAACATTTATTTTCTTACAACTGAAAATGTTAATTAGGACCAGAGTGTGGTAGTAACTAGTTACATTTACTCAATTACATTTACTGCAGTAACTTTTTGTAAAAAATGTACTTTTCGGAGCATTTTTCAACACTGCACTTTTTATGAGTAATTTTATTATGAAGTATTTCTACTCTTTCTTAAGTAAACTTTCTGGATTTTATACCGACCGAAAGTAAAACAAACATGTTTTAACCAAAAATTCAGACACACAGCAGTTTTAGTTAGTTTCAAAAGATTTTTATTGAAAGAAACTGATTAGGAAAATTTTTCTTTTGCCTGATTTTGTTATGTTTTGTTACTTATAAATTAGCCATTTTAAATGTCTACTTAATTTTATATTTTGTTCTGTCTGATGTAATTTTTAAATATTTAATAATTGCTAAATTGATCAGTTTCTCTGTACTTTTTACCAACTACTCGAATAATTTCTTGGACGGCTACTTTTTATTTTTATTTGAGTAAAAGTATGTTTTAGAAGTGCCACTCTTATTTGACTGTAACTTTTGGATACTCTGCCTGCCTCTGATTACGACACGAAGTATTTTCTTTTTTGGTTCATGGATACTCAGCAGAACATAGTACTATCAAATGTATTAAATGCATATATTTTTGGCTTAATTGTTCCAGGTGTGTTGCTCTTTCAGCAAACAGCCTTTGTAGAGTCTATACATTGCAGTTAACAATGAATCTATGTCAAAATTAATTGACAATTATTGCAATGATCAATTAATCACGATTAATCGTTACGGAATGTGTTTTCATCTCTGTTTCGGCGCTTTAACTCTTCACATTTTTTGGGGGGAAATTGAGGAACTTATTTCAAATGTTGCCGTTTCCATCAAACCTTTTCTAATGCGATACATGAAAAACCTGGTTGAAGATCACAGCTCGACACGGCTCCGACGTGTTTTCCTGTCAGTCTCGGTGTGTCCCTGCAGCATGAATTTGCTCTGCAGGAGTGAGTACAGTCTGTATTTGAATGTGCAGGAAGCGCATCAACACGCAGCCTTCCCTGGAGCCCGCCGCAGATTGCTCACGCTGCTTTGGGAACGCGTTTTACTGTCTCATGCATACGCCTTCAGCTTGGACTGTAGTTGTGTTATTACCTTTATCAGAATCCTCCAGCTCCTCACATCCCATTTATAGGATATGTGGATCACTGACAGCCCAGTCTGTAATAAACCTGTTTCCCTTCCTTTCCTCTGAATAATCCCGGCGGAAACGCGCTCCTCTGTGCTGATCCGACAGTCTGCGCCGCCGCCATAATGGGCCTTTCTTTAAACGACAAGATGAGATGGGGGAGCGACGCTGCCGCTACTAGCTAATCAAGCTGTCAGTCTATATGTATGTTTGCATTGTTATTGTTCTGCAGAGACTCAAATCAATTTTACAACGATCACAACAGGACTGTAAAAGTAGCAGCCCTAGATTGTCTTGTGCCAGGAATCGTCCAAGAAGAAAAGAAAGTCATCAACGAGACGTTTCCCTTCCTCTGGGAACGCCGGATGAAACGAAGTCATCAGGAAGACACAGTTTAGTCTTTAAAGACACAAATATTTATCATGAAACAGCAGCAGGACTTCATCCAGTTAGCTACTGTTAAAAGTTTTGAACCTGAATATTTAAATTAGAGGCAGATCAATGTCAAGATGTTACTGCCTTAAGGTGATTTAAAGCAATTTGTATATGAAAACTGTATGAATTTAATTAAAGAAATCAATACTTGGCATCAGGAATAAAGGTAAAGATATTGGCAGGGGCGATCCTAAATGGGGGATCAGGGAAGACCATGGCCCCCTCTTGAAATATGTTAACTACCCAGAAAATCGTGATCATAGAGACGCAGTCATTTTCTACCATCAAGACATAATCCAATAATTGTCTATATGTATTTCATTAAAAAAATTATTTAAATAATATATATTCAAAATTATTTTTATATTTAAAATAATTTAAATTAAATAAATTTTATTACATTTCTAAATAAATTTAACATATATTTTTTATTGAATAAAAATAAAACATGTATTTTTTATTATATAAAAAAATTAATGTTTTATTTTTTTATTCATTTATTTTGCTGTGCCCTCTGAAACTTTTTACTGGTTTGGTTCAAACACCTTGAGGTAAACTTTCTGGTGGCTCCACTGGGCATTTGCAGACTGTTCCCTTTAATTTGTATTAAGGAACAGAATAAAAAGAAAATGGAGTATTGAAACAGGGAATCTGTACCAAAGTTTGAAAACTGATGTTTACAGTATGCCCTACATGAAACCTGATGGAGCTTGAACAGTTTTGCAAAGACAAATGGATAAAATGTAAAGAGTGTAAAGCTGCAATAGCAGCAAAATGCAAAAATAAAAATATTGGCTTATGGATTGATTAATATTTATAAAATATGTGAAAACAGAAAGTTTTCCTAATCGCATATTAGTAATTTTCCTTTACCCAGTCGTTCCTTCATCTCGATGCTCTGCTGAAAAGTTCCTGACTTACATGTCATTTATTTGTCTCCGTCAGGAAAAAGTGTCTTAACAGACTGAAAAAGATAAAAAGTTGAACTGCTTTAAAGGAATACATTTCCTCTTAAATTATAAAAGTTCTTAGAGACGGATCCTGAAATCAGACCAGGTTGACCCACAGTATGTGGATGATATTTTTCATGAAGTATTTCCCATTTTAACACTTTAAAACATGATTTTTTCTGTCCTCAGAGGGAAAAATGAAGCAGTTTGTTTTTCAGACTTGTCCACTGAACTCTTCCTAAACTTTTTTATAAAACCATGAATTAAAAATTATTTAAAAATCATTAATTATCAAGAAAACAATAAATTTTCATTGTCAGATGAAAACACTTAAAATTGTCAGACATGTTGCTTAATCTGCTTCTCCTCTAAACTCGATAAAATTTAGTTTTTTTCAATGCTACATAAGAGATTGTCACTGATTGGCTGCGGCAGCTCCTTCTTACAATCATTCTGATTGGTTAATTCAGTTTCCTTAATTTTGGGCTATTAATTATTGGCCGATACTTCCAAATCAAAGAGTTTTGAGGAAATTTACCAAATGCAACAGAAAACCCATTTTCAGGTAGCATGTTTGTAAGGAAAATCTGTTTTGATGTTTCTAGAAAAAGAGCATGAAGACTGATCCAATGACTGATCCAACGACTGATCCAATGACTGATCCAACGACTGATCCAACGACTGATCCAATGACTGATCCAACGACTGATCCGATGACCAATGACTGATCCAATGACCAATGACTGATCCAATGACTGATCCAACGACTGATCCAACGACTGATCCAATGACTGATCCAACGACTGATCCAACGACTGATCCAACGACTGATCTAACGACTGATCCAATGACTGATCTAACGACTGATCCAATGACTGATCCAATGACCAATGACTGATCCAATGACTGATCCAACGACTGATCCAACGACTGATCCAACGACTGATCCAACGACTGATCCAATGACACAAGACTGATCCAATGACTGATCTAACGACTGATCCAATGACTGATCCAATGACCAATGACTGATCCAATGACCAATGACTGATCCAATGACTGATCCAACGACTGATCCAACGACTGATCCAACGACTGATCCAACGACTGATCCAACGACTGATCCAATGACTGATCCAATGACCAATGACTGATCCAATGACTGATCTAACGGTTGATCCAACGACTGATCCAATGACCAATGACTGATCCAATGACCAATGACTGATCCAATGACCAATGACTGATCCAACGGCTGATCCAACGACTGATCCAATGACCAATGACTGATCCAATGACCAACGACTGATCCAATGACTGATCCAATGACCAACGACTGATCCAATGACTGATCCAATGACCAACGACTGATCCAATGACTGATCCAATGTGTGGAATTGGAGCGACTTCTGCAGCAACACAAACAAGTTCATTAAGATTTTACAACAACATGCTGCCGACTGCTGCTCACAGAGACACTCATGCATTTTGCAGCAAAACAAAACAATCATCTTCTGTTTATATTGTCTGTAATTAAAGTCAAAGAAGAATGTCTCCACTGCCATTTCAGTTTTTTGTTTTTTTTAGGTTTAAGTTTTACGGGAATCGGGAGAAGTTCAGTGTTTGGGGTTTAAACATGAATTCAATCCAAAGTTACTGACATTCATCAGCAATTATTTAATAATTCTATATTGAGTTTGCCTACAATAGCAAGAAGAAGTTACAAATGAAAATGAATGAAAATAACTTTCACTTGCTGACTAATTTAGTTCAATAATTTAAATATTTGTAATACTTTTATATAGACCCTTCCAATAAGTTAGAATTGTTGACAATCCTATTTATTTTGCTAACTCCATCATCAACATAAAAACATTATATAGACTTATTAGACAAAGTTGACACCTTAAATTTTCTTAATCACAATTTTAAAACTAGAATATTATATCAGACTAATAAAAATTACTTTTCAAAACAGGAAATGTGGGATTAAGTGAAAAGTATGTATGTTACTTTCAGACAGTATTTTAATCTGACTCATAGGGATTTGTATTCTAATTTAGTCATTATGACTGTAAACAGTACACAAACATAATTTTCAGCAAGTGAAACTCACCAAAATAAACAGAAATAAATGTTTGAAAAATGCCATTGTGTGTGTAATGAATCTGTAAAATATGGGAGTTTCTCTTTTAAAGCTGGGCTACAGAAATAAATAACATTTTCCTGGATATTCTCATTTATTTAGCTTTAGCTGTACAGATAATAATAATATTATCCAACTGAAAACCTCTGAATCTTGCCGTTTTAACTCAGAAACCTGCTTCCTGCTATAGAGCAGCTCCAGAGCAACATACAGTTTATCTGCATCATTTAACAAAACCATGACGGCTCACTGAGCGCCGCCGTTTCCTGTTGTTCTACTTCATGACCCGTTCACAGAGTAAAACACTGATCTCTATCGAGGCTTTAATTTAAAACAAGTCAAATTTCCCACTTCTAATTCATGTGATGTGAGCAATTTGCCCAACGCACCTCGATTTAGAAAAACCTGTTTCCAGTTTGTAGTGAACTTATTGAATTATTGAAACGATCAGAAGTTTGTTGGGTTGGGTGGTGACGAGTTACAGAAGAAAACATTGACTCAGATGCTTATTTAATACGGCAAAAAGAAACAGAAATGGTGAGTTTGAAATTTAACTCACAGACGACAGTCCTGCAGGGATTTCGTTCCTCACAGCTCTGCAAAAAATAAGCAAACCTGTCAGCTATAGAGCAGGGAAATGTAATACTTTGATAACAGTGAAAACTGTCAAGTAGGAAGTTACTGAGGGCCAGGAGAGATTTTTAAATTTAAAACCTTTATCGGCACAACTAACACAACATTTTAATAATTTAAAGAAGCCTGATCTCCATAGAAAAGATGACTATGCCTGCCACAATAACAAATTTAGAATTTTAATTATCACAGTGCAGAAAAAGAGCTTAACTTGTAAATTTATGGTTATAATAAAAGAAACTGACATAAATAACTGGTTTCAACTGTATTCATGCTGCTGTCAGATTGTTTACATGCAGTGATGCATTTATTTCTCCTTGCTATTAATTAGATCTTTCTGTTTGCTGATAGAAAAATCAACAGTAACAGGCAGTTTTTAGGTGAGCCGAGTCAAATGATCCGGATCTCAGAAGAGTCGAAATTCCCATGATCACAATAAAGAAAGTCAAACCTAAAAATCTTATCTATTCGGGGTTTTTTTTTTTTCATTTTACAAACAAAGCATGCTAAACATTTAACAAATTACATTTCTATGATACTGATAATTAAGTTTTACAGAAAAATGCAAAGATGGTGTTTTAAACTGTACGTTTAAACACCTTTTAGACACATTAAGGCCAACGGGACGATTAAAGTATAAAACGAACATTAGACAAACATTTTTGATTTAACATTTGAACTTTGTCTCATAGTAAAAGTACTTGCTGAGCAGAACTTCAGTATATCTTCCTCCATTCATGTTAGCTTGTTAATGAGCTGCGTCAGTTTGTTAGCAGTAGCTAACGTCTGTTGCTAACGTCCGTTTCGTCTGTTCGCTCAGCAAAGACGTTTTATTTCGCTCGGGCGAAAAAATTATCCACAAAAAATGATTTTGAACACGATGGAAAGTGACAGAGCGGTGGGTTTCACTTACCGTGGCTGTGGAAGATTATAGCTCAGTGGAATGAGGACGGAAGCTCCGCATTAAGCAATTTTAAAACTCCATTGCTGCTTGAGATAAGGAGGAAAAAATCACTCAGAATAACTCTTTATTTTCTTCATTTCTTTTAATGAATGAATGAATGAATAAATAAAAGATTAAAGCAACAACAAAAAACTGTGTTTTTCAGAAATAAAATTTTAAAAAATAGATAAAAAAAACAATAAAAAAAAACAATAATAAAGATTTGGGAACAATTCAAATAGTCATTCATTATTCATTCAGATAAAATTTTAAATTTAATCAATTTTGTTGGGAGCAGCTGTCATGTAACTAAATCTAAGTTAGCTATGTCTTCTAGCTTATTTTAGATAGCTTTGTTTAAAAAAATATACAGTACTGTTTGATTTCTTCAGTGTACATTCAGTATTTGAATTGCATAGAAAGTAGAGAAAAACAAGAAAATATGCACTCAAAAAAGAATCATTGACTTTTCAACAGGATCTACATAATTGTATTTTGGTTAAAGTAAAAAAGATATAATAATCTGATGTTATGACCTTATAAAATAAAATAAATTAATTAACTTAACTACTTCAAATCACTTCAGACTGACAAAAGAGAAGTTAGTTAAACTTATCCCAAAGCTAAATCAGGTAAAAATTCAAAATGACTGTTAACATCTATGAAATATAGTAAAAGGTACAATAATAAACACTTTTTGTTGATAGATTTTGCCTCCTGATACTTTTTAGCTTATACACTACAATTTAGTGACATTAGTGATTGAAGCGTTGTAAAACATTTTGATAAATACACTATTATTAGCTTGTTTTGCTAACTGTTAGGTTGGTCTACCCTTAACAGTTATGCTTTGATTCGTTTCACTACAGTTGGAACTGGAATTTGTTAATACCAACAATGCAGTTGAAGACGTTCTAGCTAAGAGTTGATAAACCAGTGGGATTGTTGTTGTGCTAACTACTACTGGCAATACAAATCAGTAACAACTCTCTATTTTAGAGGTTAAAACACTGTCTCCATACTTTATCCGTCTATCCACCATTTCTTTTCTCCTCAACCAGTTGGAGCTCCATATCTTGGCGTCTACACTGTCAATCGCCAACATTTGCAGTTTTACTGCCCAGCTGTCTGGTTACTCTGCCTCACACTTCAGGCAGCAAAACTAATTATTGTTTGACAGTTTGCTGCAGAGTTCCTTGAAAACATTTCAAACTCTGTTTTGATTTTCCTCAGCCACAGTGCCGCCTCGCTCATTGACTCTGCAGGTCAGACAGAGGGGATTCGCTGCCGGGGTTCCTCTGTTTCGATGAGATCCTCTGGTCTCTCTACTGTCCAGATCAGATTGTGTTTGTCCTTGTTTGAGTTGTTTGGAGTCTCTGAAGCGGTTTATCATCACCCCTGACAACAACTTTGCATCCTCCAACTTCAAATTTCACACACCCCATGAACCCCGAGAGGGTGTTCGAGACACGACAACGTTTCCAGCAGCGTATTCGTAACCGGGCCAAAGTGAGGCTGTTTCATTTGCTTTTGAAATCAGTTTTATTGTTCCCTGATTGGACATTCAGCTCTGTGGCATTTGGAAAACACAATTTCCTACAAGTGGATCCCATGAGACAAACACACCACAGGACAATGGGAGGACATGGTGACTAACTGTAATGCTTGATGGTGTTTAGAAAAGACTGCAAAGTTAGCAAATTAATGCCTCATAGTTTCTCAAATCAGCTTTGTCTGTTGGGAAAATAAAGTTATGAGTCAAGTTTTCTCCACCTTGTGTGTATGCAAATAAAATGATTCTTATTCATAAAAAACAGGAAAATTTCCAACATTTAGTTCACACAAACAAGCCAGCATTGTAAAAATAATCAAAGATATAAACAACACGTTGCTGGCGTCCAAAGTTACCTGGTTCAGGTTCAGATGGGAAACGCATATATTCATCTCTCCGACTGATTCAAGAAGATCTCAAAACATTCCCATGCCAAAAGAAATATCTCTTACCTTCAGCAAGTCCTGTTTTTGCCTCAGGCTCAGTGAGACATGACTGGAAAATCTCCTGAGGGACAAAGGAGTTATGGGGAGATAAGGCGGAGGTCAGCCATATTTGAAAGGCTCAAGCTGAAAAAGAAAAAAACTATCTAAGCAGTTGGTATCAAGGAAATTGTTGTTTTTTTGGTCACTATTATGACCATTGATGAGATTTGACAAACAGGTAAGTTGAGAGTTTCTCTTTCTTCGACAAAACAAACTAGAGCAAATCCCCCAACATTACTGGACATCAGAGCAGGAACATATTATTATATTATTTCCCAATTTTACCTGACATATCATATTTTATGTTTTTGGCCACTTTAGGTCAGTCTGACCCACATTCCCCAACATTCCACAAAACATCCATCAATCAGGATTTCTGATTTTTTTTGTGATTAAAAAAAAAATTGGCTATCAAGGTCAGTGATTATGTGGCACTACTTTGGAAATATTTGCAAGGAATTTTGCGATACTTTTTTCTCATTATAAAAAACAAGCAGACAGATTGGACACGCAAGTGTTTTCATAGTTTCTCATTTTTTTTAACGTAAAATATTTTTTGACCACTAGCAAACATTCTAAAAAACATTTGATTTAAGATTTTTGTCGTGATTTTTGGTTGACTTGTGGTGCCACTTTAAAAATATTTCCAAGTAATTAGATTTGACACACAAACATTTTTATTCTTTAAAAACGTAAATATCCCAATTTTTGTTATTCACCATATTGATGACAGACTACAGCTTCGCATCAAGAAAGGCTGCAGGCGGGAGCTAGAAGTCACTTAAACCCAAAGCTGTCATGGCCGAGTTCTGTTTTGTTTTCTTTTTTTTGTTGGCCTGCTGCTTCCTTCCCTGTCCACCAGGTGTCACCAGTTGACTGAGCCCCTGGAGTTATGCGGCGCCAGCCCCGTAGACACACCTGTGTCTAATCGGGAGCTGGCTGCTGTGACTATTTATGGAGCGGCTGGCCGACACTTCATCGCCTGAGTGTTACCTTGCTTGGTCCCTCCTTGTGCGTGTCAAGTTCGTCCGTGTCCGCTGTTTCCCCTGGATCTCCCTGTGTGTACCTCCACGACGCCATAGGTGGTTCCTATCGGTCGCCTAGCCCTGCGCACACCCCCCTCTCGGTCCCTACCCCAGCGGCTTCACCGCGGAACGCCACCGGTGAAAACGACAGGTTGCCGTTGCCCTGAGAACAAGGGTATCCCGGACCTCCGCCAGCTACTCCGCCTTACCAAACCATCCTACCTGTCCGCCCTCCAACGCTCAGCATTCTGGAACCTGGAACCCATAACCTAGCAGCAGGTCTGCGACTTCCGTCTCCATTTCGGCAGTAAGATTTACCTCTCTCTCTCCCCGTACTGAGGATTTCCTCGCACATTGAACCCGTCACTCACCTCATCTCCTCTTCTTGCAGTTTGCCGATCTGGTCCCCCTTCCCGCTTCCCAACCAAGACCCTTTCCCATCTTTCTGTTCAATAAACTCACTTTACTGATTATCGTCTCTCCTGGGTGTGTTCTTGCATGTGGGTCAGAAAACTGGTACCCGACATGACAGAACACTCAGGCCAACAGTCGACCGCAGCAGACGCAGTCAGGAGAGCATTATCAGAACAACACGCGCTTATACAATCGCATGATGCAGCGCTCAGAGAGTTAGGCAGTCAGCAGGCTGAGACAAACCGCCGACTCACTGAACTGTCAAATTTTTTGCAAGGATCTGTCCAACAGGAACAGAGCACGTCTCCTGCGCCATCACATGTCCAGTCCGTCGCTCCGGTTCCTCCAGTTCACTCCACGTTTTCGGATGTCCGACCGCCAGCTCCAGAGAAGTTTGCAGGTGACATTCACAAATGCAGAGGTTTCATTTTACAATGTCAAATAATCTTTAATCACTCTCCACAAAGTTTCCAGCATGATAACACAAAGATAGCTTATATGCTTTCGCTGTTGACTGGCCGTGCCTTAGAGTGGGCTGAATCAAGATTCACATCACCTATAGATTTTGGGTGTACCTTTCCTGAGTTTTTGAGGGAGCTAAAACAAGTCTTTTGTCAAGAGACTGACCAGACATCAAGCTCTCGCGAACTCAGAAGTCTCAAACAAGGGCAGAGAACAGTTTCTGACTTCGCTATTGAGTTCCGTATTAAGGCTGCAGCTTCTGGCTGGAATGCTGCAGCATTAAAGAGTGCTTATTTTCATGCCCTGAATGAACAATTAAAGGATGAATTGGCGACTTTAGATGAGCCTGAGACGCTGGAGGAGTTGATTAGTCTGACTATAAGACTGGATAATCGTATACGAGCTAGAACCAGAGAACGGAGCCGAAGGGGCTTGACTGTTAAGTCGTCCCTCGCCATCCCATCTCCCTGCTCAACACAGCCTACCCCATTATTGCCGGCTCCCATGGAATCGGAACCCATGCAGATCGGCCACACTCGCCTAACACCAGAGGAGAGGCAGAGACGTATGGCTGCCCGGCTCTGTCTGTATTGTGGTTCACCTTCACATCTCATTGCTAACTGTCCCATCCGTTTAAACAGGCAGGCCCGGCAGTAGCGGCGAGGAAACTGCCGGCGCAACACAAGGAAGAGAAGCCTCGCCTACTACTCCCAGCCACCCTGTTTAATGACCAGACAGCCTTTTCTCTTTCTGCCCTCATTGATTCTGGTTGTGAGCAAAATCTAATCAACACTGTCCTAGTCCAACAGTTGGGAATCGCGGTCGAGCCACTGTCAGTTCCCCTCCGTGTTTCCGCCCTCAATGGGGAAGGTTTACCCAGCATAACCCACCGGACGAAGCCTGTACGTTTAGTCATTTCCGGTAACCATTCTGAACGTACCTCCTTTTTTGTCTTCCCAGCTGCTAGTTCCGCCATAGTTCTGGGTTTTGACTGGCTACAAGCTCACAACCCGCACATAGACTGGAGTGAGTCTCGCATCGAGTCCTGGTCAAGTAAGTGCCATACCACTTGTCTCCGTTCCGCTGTTCCACTCCGTCCGGCGGCAGAGCCTCCCGAGGGAGACCTCCCCGACCTCTCATCAGTTCCCCTAGAGTACCACGATTTGGCTAACGTCTTCAGTAAAGAAAAGGCTCTGTCTCTGCCGCCCCACCGTCCCTACGACTGTGCCATCGATCTGTTGCCCGGTGCACCGCTTCCTAACAGCAGGCTGTACAACATTTCCAGACCTGAACGTCAGACAATGGAGAAGTACATAAATGACTCCCTGGCCGCGGGCATAATCCGCACGTCCTCATCCCCCTTAGCAGCAGGTTTCTTCTTTGTAGGGAAGAAAGATGGTTCATTGAGACCCTGTATTGATTATCGAGGGCTCAACCAAATTACGGTGAGGAATAAATACCCATTACCACTCCTTTCCTCAGCCTTTGAACCGGTCCATGGCGCCACCATATTTACCAAGCTGGATCTCAGAAACGCCTATCATCTCCTCCGCATCCGTGAAGGAGACGAATGGAAGACGGCGTTTAAGACCCCCATGGGCCATTATGAATACCTGGTCATGCCATTCGGGCTAACCAACGCCCCTGCGTTCTTCCAAGCGTTGGTTAATGATGTGCTGAGAGATTTTCTTAACGTGTTTGTCTTCGTCTACCTAGATGACATACTGATTTATTCCAAGTCCCGAGAAGAACATGAAGGGCATGTTCGTCTGGTTCTTCAGCGTCTCCTGGAGAACAAGCTCTATGTCAAGGCGGAGAAGTGTGAATTTCATTGTCAGTCGGTCACCTTCCTGGGGTATGTCCTAGAGGGCGGACAGGTAAGACCATCCGAGGACAAGATAAAAGCTGTACTGGAATGGCCTAGACCCGAGACAAGAAAGCAGCTCCAACGTTTCCTGGGGTTTGCAAACTTCTATCGTCGATTCATTCGCAACTATAGTCAGACGGCCTCACCTTTGACAGCCCTCACCTCTACCAAGTCTGTTTTCACCTGGACACCCCAAGCTGAGACAGCCTTTAACGATTTAAAGTCCCTGTTTGCCAACGCACCCATCCTGGTCCAGCCGGACCCCTCCAAACAGTTCATTCTGGAGGTCGATGCATCTGATACCGGAGTGGGCGCAGTATTGTCTCAGGTTTCTAGCCAAGATCACCGTACTCATCCATGTGCCTTCTTCTCCCGCAGATTAACCCCTCCTGAGCGAAATTATGATGTTGGCGACCGAGAACTTCTTGCCATAAAATTGGCACTGGAGGAATGGAGACACTGGCTGGAGGGAGCTGAGCACCCCATTTTGGTCTGGACCGACCATAAAAACCTGGCCTACCTCCAGTCAGCTAAACGGTCTAACCCCTAAGCGACCCTGGTCCCACATCGCTGTCGACTTTGTCACTGGCCTCCCTACGTCGAAGGGTATGACAACCATATTTACCATTATTGATCGGTTCTCCAAGTCCTGCCATTTAGTTCCCCTCCGTAGGTTACCCACTGCTGCTCAGACTGCTCTACTTCTGATGAAACATGTCTACCGTTTGCATGGTATCCCCCAGGAGATACTGTCGGACCGTGGACCTCAGTTCATCTCCCAGGTCTGGAAACAGTTCTGTACTGCGCTTGGAGCTAAAGTTGCCCTGACCTCAGGTTATCACCCTCAAACCAATGGTCAAACAGAGAGAATGAACCAAGAGCTAGAGACTACTCTTCGTTGCCTTACCTCCTCTAATCCCGGAGACTGGGCCCAATACCTCCCATGGGTCGAGTATGCACATAACAGCCACATCTCTGCCGCCACAGGTTTCTCCCCATTCGAGGTCTCCCTGGGCTACCAACCTCCGCTCCTCCCCTCTGATGAGGAGATGATTTCTGTCACCTCTGTCCAGCACCATGTCCGCCGCTGCCAGAAGATATGGAAGGATACGATTACTGCGCTCAATAACACCGCCACCCAGAACAAACGCATTGCCGACCGCAAGAGGACCCCTGCACCTACCTATGTTGTCGGTCAAGAGGTTTGGCTGTCCACCCGTGATGTTCCCCTAAAGGCCACGTCCAAGAAGTTGGGTCCCAAATACATAGGCCCTTTTAAGATCCTGTCTGTTATCAGCCCGGCCGCCGTTCGGCTACGCCTTCCCAAGACCCTACGCATTCATCCCACCTTTCATGTGTCCCAGATTAAGCCTGTCCAGTCCAGCGATCTCTGCCCGCCGGCCGAACCCCCTCCCCCCGCCCGAGTCATAGGGGGCCATCCGGCTTATTCTGTCCGCCGGATTGTGGCCTCCCGTCGGCGAGGTCGGGGTTACCAGTATCTCGTCGATTGGGAGGGCTATGGTCCGGAGGAGCGCTCCTGGGTCCCGCGCTCCTACATCCTCGACCCCTCCCTCATCTCGGACTTTTCTGCCTCCCAGCCTTCTCGGTCGCCAGGTGGCGACCGTTGAGGGGGAGGTACTGTCATGGCCGAGTTCTGTTTTGTTTTCTTTTTTTTGTTGGCCTGCTGCTTCCTTCCCTGTCCACCAGGTGTCACCAGTTGACTGAGCCCCTGGAGTTATGCGGCGCCAGCCCCGTAGACACACCTGTGTCTAATCGGGAGCTGGCTGCTGTGACTATTTATGGAGCGGCTGGCCGACACTTCATCGCCTGAGTGTTACCTTGCTTGGTCCCTCCTTGTGCGTGTCAAGTTCGTCCGTGTCCGCTGTTTCCCCTGGATCTCCCTGTGTGTACCTCCACGACGCCATAGGTGGTTCCTATCGGTCGCCTAGCCCTGCGCACACCCCCCTCTCGGTCCCTACCCCAGCGGCTTCACCGCGGAACGCCACCGGTGAAAACGACAGGTTGCCGTTGCCCTGAGAACAAGGGTATCCCGGACCTCCGCCAGCTACTCCGCCTTACCAAACCATCCTACCTGTCCGCCCTCCAACGCTCAGCATTCTGGAACCTGGAACCCATAACCTAGCAGCAGGTCTGCGACTTCCGTCTCCATTTCGGCAGTAAGATTTACCTCTCTCTCTCCCCGTACTGAGGATTTCCTCGCACATTGAACCCGTCACTCACCTCATCTCCTCTTCTTGCAGTTTGCCGATCTGGTCCCCCTTCCCGCTTCCCAACCAAGACCCTTTCCCATCTTTCTGTTCAATAAACTCACTTTACTGATTATCGTCTCTCCTGGGTGTGTTCTTGCATGTGGGTCAGAAAACTGGTACCCGACATGACAAAAGCTTTGGGTCATTTTTGCAGAAAACATACAATAAAGTAACAATTATGCATTAGGTTGAAATGTTAGGATCTGTTCATTTAGCATGCTGTCTATTCCTGCTTACCGTTGCAGCATCACTGCTGTTAACACCAAGCAAAAAGTAACGCAAACAGCACATTTTCATCATGAATCTTACAAAACAAAATCAGAATGTTAATTATGCCTCTGAAATTGTGATTTTTTTTTTGATAGCCTGAGGAAAGAATCAAATCATCCTGGTATGAATGCAAAAATGCAGAACATGTTCAGTAAATATATAATAAATCCAGACACTATGAAGGGCTCCTGTGACAGTTCATTTATAAATCACTAACATTGTGTTGAGCTGCATTAAACAAAGAGATCATATTAAAAGCTCAGACTAAATAGCTAAAGAGCAATTTTCCTTTTTTTATTTGACATAATTTGATACAAATATATAAGCAGCTCTGTAGAATTGAAAATACAGCAGAGCTTTAGGCCAAAACATGCAGTAAACCTTTGCTTCTTCTCAGTAAACATAAAGTAAAACCGGAATCTCTGGTCTTTTTATCCAGTGGAAACACTGAAGATCGACAATGCTGGTAGGATTCAACCTCTGGGGCGAAGTTCTTATCAAAGTTCCCAGAGTGTAATAAAAAACAAACACTGTATAAAACCTTCAATCTGCCGCTATAACAGCCTCAATTCTTCTGGGTTCAGTTTTTCCACCTGATTTTAAAGCTGGAATCAACAAGAGCAGCAATGAGGTCAGCCACTTTTGTCGGATGAGAGGGTTTCTTGTTTCAGTCCGTCCCAAAGGCGTTGAGCAACACATCTCGAAGATAATTTAGTTTGCGTTGCAGTGGTGGGACATGAAAAAGCTTTAGGAGGTGATATCAGGGAGCAGAGACTGGAAAGGACACATCGGCACATCAGAATTCAGCTCAGGTTAAAGAGAAATATTCAGCTTTTCAGCATCTCCATGGACCTAACAGGGAAGTGGAGAGAATTGTAGCAGCAGCAAAGTCGCGAGGGAATCTAGCCTTTGAGGCGGAGAAGAGAAAAAAAAGATGCACGGAGATCCGATGGGAAGCTAACACAGGGAAGTAAAACATGTTGCCCATCCTCACCTTGACAGCTTCCTGCTTTTCGGGGAATTTTCCTTCATCTATTTACTTCCTTAAGCCATCTTCACATGGTGTTTTTTCTTGTTTTTTAAGCATACATTCATGAAATGCAGGCAAAATCAGTGATGTTTGTACATAAAATATGGGAGTCAAGGTAAGGGGATTGTCAGAGTACAATGAACTCAACTATTTTTTTCTGTGGATAGTAACTCCTGATAATTCACAGAAAATCTGTCTATTTTGCCCTTTAAGGCCCACATACAGGTGTACAGTTTGCATTCTCTACAATATCAGTACAGGTACAGAAAAAACAACCAAAATGATGATGTGTTGGGCATAACTCATAAGTAGAAATACTTCTGGGCTGAAACCCCAATCCTAACAGGGGAATATTTTTTTCTAGTTTCCAGTTTAGTTATGATTTAATCTCATCTAAAGCTGTGTGATGCGACTTGATGCATGGATCAAACTCCATGAACAGATTGTTTCCTTGGTGTCATTAAAGGTCCTTATCCAAAAGTCTTTACCTGTACTCACTTGGTCAGTGTATTCCTCGAGTGCGTATGATCTTGAAGGTTAATGGATCTTCTGGGACATCATGGAGGCTTCTTCTCTAAAGCTCTTGAAGATTCAAGAGTGAGATTGATCATTTTTGATGAAAAACATGGATAGTTGCACGTTTTCTCTGAAGGCAATTGCCACAGGTTTGAAGTTGTTTTACTGGCCAGCAGACACAGTAATGGGGACCAGGATGGCGGAGTGGCTAATACCAGCCCACCTGGGCCCAAACCCCACTCCTGGTAGAGGGTGATTACCTAATTCATGTCATGAGTGTTCCTGGTCAAAATGTGCACAAAAATACATATTAACTACTGAAGGAAATCATGACAAATAGACTTTACTCCCATGTACCTCAACATGTTCTGTGAGACCTGTAGATGGATCATATTTCATTGGTGACTTACTCACCAGTTTTCTACATTGACAAATGGCCATATGACTGTTTCAACATATCCTTACCTTGCTTTTTGTTCTCTGAAGGTCCTATTCTCTCATGATAGATTTAACTGAGTCAAGTACAAAAACAGTTCACTGGTCGCAAACCAGGGTGGCCGAGTGGTTAAGGCGTTGGACTTAAGATCCAATGGGCACCAGCCCACGTGGGTTCAAACCCCACTCCTGGTAGAGGAGAGTCATTTGATCCATGTGCTTGGAGGTATTGTGTCTGTTCTGTAAGACCAACAGATGGTTGTTTTCACTGCTGACCTCTCCAAGTTGTGGAATCACTCACCAATTTTCTACTTGTCTCCAATATAGCATCATTATTTCAACACATCTTTACTGAGAGTCTGACCAATTTCCTCCCACATGCTTTTAGTTTTCTGAAAGTCCTCATATTCAAAGGCTGTGGATGTTTCTACTCCAGACTCAGTCCACTGCTTCCCCCAAGGTCTGGAATCGGCCCATCTCCACAATCTTCCTCCGGGTCTGGTCACCTCTTCTCGTTGTGCAGCGTTTTCTGCCACACTTTTTCCTTCCCAGCACTTTGGGAACAGTCTATTCATTCAGAAATTTCTTTCTGTGTCTCACCCTCTTGCTTGAGGGCGTCAATGATGACCTTCTGGACAGCAGTCAGGTCAGCTGTCTGACCCATGATTGCAGTTTTGAGTAATGAACCAGGCTGGGAGTTTTTAAAAGCCTCAGGAATCTTTAGCAGGTGTTTAGAGTTACTTGGTTGATTCAGATGATCAGGTTAGCTGTTCGTTCAGAGAACCTTTTCATGATATGCAAATTTTTTGAGACAGGAATTTTGGGTTTTCATGAGCTGTTTGCCAAAATCATCAGTATTAAAACAATAAAAGACCTGAAATATTTCAGTTGGTGTGCAATGAATCTGAAATATAGGACAGTTTAATTTGCATCACTACATTATGGAAAATAACGAACTTTATCACAATATGCTAGTTTTTTGAGAAGGACCTGTATATGTCTCATCCTTACCCAGGAGCTGGGCTTTCTCTTTCCTCATCATATGAGTTTAGATATTTTCTAATCTCTTCTGTCAGATGCTCTTTGAAATGTTACCATAATTGATCTACAAATGTCAGATTGAACCTTCTAAGAACACATACAAAGAACTGTTCAATGTGAGTCTAAAACAGAGCAGATACACACTAAAAATGCCAGTGTTGAATTAATACCCAAAAGTGTCTATGTGTCCAAGTCAGCTGGTGTTAAAGTAACACTTGTGAAAGTGTTAAAAGACTGACACCCATTTTTTTGTTAAATTAACATTGGTCTATAATACTGAAATGGGTTTAAGAAAAGTTAAACTTTCCATTTCTGTGTCTTGTTTTGAATATTTTCCACTGGATTTGTTTGATGTTGTCACCTTGTGGGTCAATTATTTACGTTTTTAACACCACATTATGTTTAGTGATCAACACTACACTGGTGTTACTTTTAATATACTTAACACTAACACCGTTGTAAATGTTAATGTGACACTCTGTATTGTTGAATTTAACACCAGCTGACTTGGACACATATAGACACTATTGGGTGTTAATTCAACACTGGTGTACTGACTGTGTACCAGGATGGCCGAGTGGTTAAGGCGTTGGACTTAAGATCCAATGGGCAAAAGCCCTCGTGGGTTCAAATCCCACTCCTGGTAGCAGTAGCTTGTTTGTCTCTCAGGGCATAAGGAAAGGTTTAACTACAACAAAGTCTGACATTTAGATTTCTATAAAAATATTTAGTTTGACATTCTATATGTAAGTTTCTGCAATTTGTAAGACTTTTTAGTGTTTTGACCTTCAAAACTATTGTTACTCTTTGTTGTATTATAATTTTGAGCTGAAATCATAACAAATGGGATAAAACATTTTCACACTTTATTTATGTTTCTCAACAGTTATAAAATATCACCAACTTACCAAGAGTCAAAGAGAGATTAGATCTGCCATCCAACATCCTGAAAGAAAAACATTTCATTAATCAACTGAAGGTCAGAAAAAGTCCTTTTTTTCTTTGTCTTTGAGAAAATGGTGTCTATAGAACTGAAAATCGTCTTTGCCAGCTAAGAGATGTCAGTTTCCTAGTGAAAGACTAAACAGAAAAAAAGGGGAGAAACAAACGTTTCAGTGCAAGATTTCACCAAAATACAGATTTTTATTTGGTTGTAACAACAAACCCTTAAGTTTCTGTGTAGTGAACTTTGAACTTTCAGGTGAACCGTCAGATAGGATAAGGACAAAATATATGGAGCTAAATTCGGGCCATAAAGATTTGTTCGAAACAAAGAAAATGAAACTGAAAAAACCCACCCTTGAATTTTTTTCAGTTTTAATTAATTTATTTTTTGTCCTTTTCAATCTTGCCCCAAATTATCTCCGTAAAAATATCTCTAAGCTACAAAGGCTGACATGAGGACATAAACTTTCAGGACGGTTTTGTTGACTTCTTGTTGACATAAACACTTTGCGCAATTATATGGTTAATGGAAACACAGCTACTGTTCCAGCTGTTTTGCAGTTTTCCAGAAGTTTCTTCAAAATTAGTGGCACTAAAGAACCACATTAAAGAACCAAATGCAAATAAAGACAAAGGAAAACAAAAATAATTTTGGTTTTTCTTTTGCATCTCAAAATCCTGTGCTCTGATTGCAGAAATTAATCTGCTTTAAGTGTAATTTTTACCTACTTATTGTAAAGGTTTATATTTTCCAGTTAAAACAAAGCTCCGCCCACATGATGAAGATGTAAGGACTCACATTCGTCTCCTACGGAGGTGGAGAACCGGAGTTTATTTGTGTTTTCAAGGTTCTCAGACACCCACATGTGTATTTTAGGTTTCCTTTTCTTCTGTCAGCAAGGTGAAGGCTTACAAAGAGCAAACGGGCCGATGCAGCTTCAGTCTCTCTGAGGTCTGTTCATTCATCTGCCTGCTGATAGAAACATCTCAGCTCTGACTGAAGACCTGCTATCCGCAACCTGCAGCAGCCGGAGGAGGAAAATAAGTGAAGCGGAGTCGCCGCTGAGGCGTCTCATCTGTAGCTCAGGTTTCTATTTTAGGCCCAGGGTGACTTTATATTTTAGAGTCGAGAAATCATTTCTAGCAGTGAACTTATTTAAACTTTTTCTTTATTTTTAGATTTGAAATTTAAAAGATACTGTGCAGATGAGAAGTATTCATCTTCTTGGATATAAAAGGTGACGTGTTATGCTTCCTTCAACAGGTTAGGATAAATCTATCGCCTAACAATCACAGCATTTTCTGCAGAAAATGATTCTTAGATAATGAGATTTTAGTTGCTGCTGGCTGGACCCAACTCCCTTACGGCCACATGCAAAAATGGCTGCAAACAGATGCACAATTATACAACCACATTTGTGAAAAGCAGAAGTAGAGCCTCCTGCACAACCATCAAGGACACAACAAGAGTTTTCTGAATAATAAGTCAGCAGCAAAACACTTGTCTTTTCCAGCAGGAGTATACAGTGGTGAAGCAAGCTACCCAAACATGCTGGAGCTCTGCCGGGGTTGCTAGGTTACGGGCGGGACTCCTCTGGGGTTGCTAGGTAACGACTCATTTTCCAGACTCCAAAAAACATCAATAAATTGCCAAAAAATGGTTAAAAAACACAAATTTAAAAACATTTTTTAAACTTGTGCTTTTTAGGAGTAAGAACCCAAATGGAACTGGAAAAATGTGCAAGTAGGAATTTTTGTACAATGAGGTCCCTTTTAATCATATTTATTGCTTTTTCAAATCAGTCATGATCAATAAAATTTGGCTTTTTTTTGACAAAATATAGGTACAAAAAACCCTTTAATGTCAAAATAAAAACAGATTTCTACAAAAATAATGAAATAAAAATAGGCAACATAGTTCAAGAATAATACTGCATATATTAAATTGCAAAACTAAAAAAATATTTTGATGAAATTCTAGCTAATTAATATCAAACAAAAAGTGTTTTTAATCCAATCATCATAAGTTAAAGACATTAATTTTGCCTCCAAGCAACCAAATCTTTCAGAGGTTTTCTTTGGTTCTTTATGAAGATTTTTTTTTTAGCAATCAGTGGAAATTTGAAACTTTTGCAGAATAATTATTTAGAAACAGATCAGAGTTCAACATAAATCATGAGCCTTTTTATTTTTTTTCCTGCGGTTTCACAGCAGCAAAGCTGAAATTATGATCACAGTAAATGTAAATAAGAACCATGTAGATAGGAGTCTTAATATAGATGTCTGAACATTATTCAGCTTATTTAAAGACACAGTCTGGGGTTGTTGTGTGTAAAAGAAAGACAAAAAGCACAAAAGGTCAGAATGAGAACTCAGTTATTAAAGAAATGCATAAAATTACAATAAATATAAAAACAATATCTAATTCCCTTGTTCTGATCTCAACTGCAAGCTGAAATTTATTCGTTGTAGTTCAACAGCTGAGATAAATATTCACAGAACTGAATTAGTGAGCAGGTGTGAAGCGGGTCCATCTTTTCCATGTTACTGTGTTACGTTGTGCATGACAGAATACAGAAGAATACAATACAAACACTAAATTCACACCTATTCAGGCATAATAATTAGCTATTATTAGCTATTAAGATGAATGAATGAATTTGAATTAAAAATCTGAATTTAAAAGCTTACCACTTCGTTAAACCTGTCTGTTTCCAACTCCAGATTTCTGTATGTTTCTGCGGTGCGAAGGAGTGAAAACGGTTTGTGACCTGGTTGGGAGAAAGTCTTTGAACCGGTCTCTCTCTTTTCTCTCTTTCAGGCTCTAAAAGCGGGTTATCTCCTCTGGTGAGAGCGGAGGACAGTCAACGACTCATTCTGACATTTTTATCAGCCTCTGCAGAGCTTTTCCTCTCAGCCAGCAAACCCACCACTGTACGGTAGATGCAAACACGCTCTGAACAGTAGCATAGCACCATATATATCACTGTATACACATATTATTCTGTCCAGCTTAGGGGTTCAGATATTTGGATCCCCATGAAGTTAAACTGGCAACTAATGACAGCAGACAAACATTTTACAATAAGAACTTAAAATACACACAATACGGCCAAATTTATACAGTAACCAAACTCAGAAATTTAATTTAGATGTATAAAATCCAGAACGTCGCTGTGCAGAATGGGAAGCCGTTTGTAAAGTTACACAATCAAAAACAAACTGTAATTATTTGGGCTGTCATATTTTCACCAGGTCATCCATTAACGTGTAAAAGTCAGTATCAAACTGTAACTATTTATATTAGCAACCTAAATACTAAGTTTACAAACTAAATATTAATTTTGGGGGGAAGAGGTGTGAAACAATTTTAATATTTAGTCTATAAACTAAATGTTTATATCCAAACTAAATATTCAGTTAGTAAGATAAATAAGCTAACTGTTTATTTTGGAGCTAAATATTTAGCACAAAACTTTATTATATTGTAATTTAAATGTTAGCTTCAAACTTAATATTTCGTTAAACTAAAAAAGCTAACCATCTAATCTAATCTAATCTAATCTAATCTAATCTAATCTAATCAGCAAACTAAAGGTTTAGCTTGCTAATATAGACATTTATCTCCAAACAAATATTTATTTAGCAAGCTACAAAGGTTTATGTAATTTGAGAAAAATATTTCAAGCAAAGGTTAATGTTTAGTTTGTATGTAGATATTAATTTGCAAACTAAGTATTTAAGCTTGCTTTATAGATATTTGGTGTTTGGAGCTAAGTATTTAGATCAAAGCATAATTACACAATACACAATATGGCCAAATTTATTCAGTAACGAAACTCAGACATTTAATTTAGATGTACAAAAATAATGAAATAAAAATAGGCAACATAGTTTGGCTGACTAAATATTTACTCAGCCAGCTAAAAAGCTAAGTATTTAATTTGAAGCTAAATATTTAACTTGCTGACTAAATATTTGCCTCCAAACTAATTAACAAGCTAAAAAAAAGTTACCTATTTATTTTCAGGTGAAATATTGGAATTTTTAGCTTAAAACTGAATATTTAGCACTGTTATTGAGACTGAGACATTTTGAAAATATCGGTTAGGAATGCGACTTAATCCAAAATCTGTAAGTGGCACAAATTGGATTGTTGGGGATTGAAAAATATCTGAAGTGGGTCACTCAAACTGCCGTGAAAAAGTCAGATCTGGGTCGCAATATGGAAAACACACAAATAAATAGGATATGGGTGTATTTGCCTGCTGCATGAGGGCAACAGGAAATAAACAACAATTGGTGAATCTGAATTTGTTTTAAACCACAGATTTAACATGATCACTCTCAAAATAAATATGCAGAAAATGTTCCATGTTTATTTTTCACTATTTTATTGCATTTCAGCAACAAATAAAGGCAGATTTATGAAAAAATATTCCTCAAATAAATGAAGCGTTGCCGTGCATCCTGGAGTTTTTCCACCCTCCTCTGTGTTTATCCACACAGTCATCACTGCGATGAAAGACAATCAATCCAGGACTTTTTCCTGGTCAGGTGCTTTTATTATTTCAATTTCCCAGGAGCTTCGCTTCCTCTCAGCGCCGTCCCTGTTCGCTCATTCCTGCCTGAGTTGTGATTCCTCCTCATTTCTCTGCAGCAAAAACAAAAAGGCTGAACAAACGAGTCTGCGCCTCCATTTGCTCTTTGTCGATAATGCTCTCACAACGCCAGCCGTTTCCCCTTATTCTCTTACTATATCATTTACTTTTATATCCCGGCTTGATGTGAAAACAACACAAGGCGACATCAATCACGAGTTTGAACACTTCCCATTCACGCAGCAGTTTGTGTTGGCGTCTTTTCCCAGAAGGCCGTTCGGCTCGCAGCCGCTGACCACCCGCTGCTCCGCCCGCACGCCTCGGCCAGGCCCCAGAGGCTCATGGGTAATTTGTCTTCCACCTTCTTGCGCGTCGTCCCGTCTCATCGCTCGCCAAGAACACGAATCCACTCCCACTCGGCCGTAATTAGCTGTTCAGCGCACAATCAAGGCCTTGAAGAGCCGGACTGGAGCTGAAATGAAGTTTCCAACCAGCCGTTGTTTTGTTGACACGCCGCTCTCAATAATCTCTCTGAAATCAGCGTTTTTCTTTAAATCTACATCAAATTTCCGGACAGAATGCAATCAGCGCTTCTTCATCTCCAGAGGGGGAAAATGGATGTGAGCAGAGCTGCGTTAATTCTCACCGACTGGGCCGATAGTTTCCCGCTAACATGTCAGCGCGCAGCGCCATGATTAAGAGTGACGCCGCGGCGCGTTTGTGGAAAACGCTTTGAGAAGCTGAATTTAAGAGGAGCAACGACTGCAGATGGTAGTGATTCATTTATTATCAGCAGCTCTGACTCTCCCAGGTCATCAGGTAAAACGTTTGACGCAAACAAGAAAGTTTTCAGGATTAGAAAAATGCAGTGTTGTATAAAGTACTGAAATCTCAGAGTCAAAAAGTTTAGGTTCCTCTCCAAAATATGACTTTGGTAAAAGTCCAAGTCACTGACTGAAATGTTACTTGAGCTTAAAGTCTTGAAATATCTGAATTTTCTTGTACTTAAGTATGGAAATTACTGTAAAAATGGATGTACTCAAGTAATGTAATGAAAAGTATAAGTAAAAAGTAAAACAAGGCAAATGCAGTTTGAATAACATTTTTTATATTTTGGTAAACTTGTCAAATACAGTTAAAGTAATAGACACAACCAAGTGCAGGCAAAATTAAACTTGCTAATAGATAAACCTGCAGCATCATTTAGTTAAGAAAATTAGGTGCTTTACCTACAAGGTTATTTAACCTGATTTACAACTGAACCAGCTTCTTAGTTTCCCCACCAGGACAGAAAATACAAAGTTTTTGTCAGCCTTAAGTTTCCCTTCAAGTGGTTAGAGCTGAAAATGAGAAAAATAGAACAGAAAATGTGGCCAAAATGAAGAAAAAAAGCCGTTACGATTAATTACTCTACTTCACAAACTATTGGTGCAACAACTGGTCATAATGTGGCATTAGGGACATTTGGCTGCTGCTCATCGTGAGACTTTATGTTTAATGGGAGAAGAGAAACGGGTGTTTCCTATTGGTGGTGATGAACAAACAGGTGTTTCCTATTGGTGGAGACACGGTGTTCCATGTGTGATGAACAAACAGGTAAGTAGCTACCGACTGTAGCAGCCAATCAGCAGGTGGGTCAAAACTCCAGAGTTTCTCTTTTTTGTAACGAGTAACTAAACCACACATTGAAAATGTATCGGAGTAAAAGTATGAAATTAAGTTTGGAAATATAGTGAAGTAAAAGTGAAAGTTATCAAAAATTTTCATACTCGAGGAAAGTATGAAATACTCCAAAATATACTTAAGTAAAGTAGTGAAGTATTTTTACTTCGCTACTATACAACACTGGTATCTTGGCTGTGCCTAGTGCTGCACATTTCTGGACTGATGTCTGATGTTGTTCCTGTTTTAGTCGCTGCTCCAGTTTGGGGGTTTCTGCCCCGATGACCACAGGCACCACTGTGGTCTTCACCTTCCAGTTCTTTTCCAGTTCCTCCCTGAGGCCCTGGTATTTCTCCAGTTTCTCATGCTCCTTTTTCCTGATGTTGTAGTCACTTGGTATAGCTACATCCACCACAACGGCTTCCCTCTGTTCTTTATCCACCACCACAATGTCCGGTTGGTTCTCCATCACCATCTTGTCTGTCTGGATCTGGAGTCCCACAGGATCTTAGCTCCATCATTCTCCACCACCTTTGGGGTGTTTCCCATTGGCTGGTTTAAGTTTTATATCATAGGATAATATTTGAGGAGAATATAGAGGGGGATGCATATTTTGTCAGGCTAAAAATCCATATTGCCAAAACATGCATCCCTGTGCTAATTGGGAGAAATAAAGAGCTGAAAGGATTTCAACTTTTCTATGTAATGACACTTGTTCTCTGAGCTAATGCTACAAGTTTCATATCAACAAGACGGATGCAAATATTTTCAGGCTCTAAATTAAAATACATTCCCTCCTACATGAGCAGACTAGAAAGTTAAGCATGATATAAATGTTCTACATTTTTAAGCTATTATGGAATCAAAAGACAAAGCAGAGAATTTCAAACCATTTGCTAGAACATTTACAACAGACACGGACTGAAAAAAGTTCGACTCGTGTGTCAATAAAGGTGTAAAAACCGTATTTATTTCAAGTAATTAGCGAAATAAAACCCACCGTTTTAGGGATTACAGGGTTAAGAAACGTGATATTGTTACAAATATCTTTAAAATGTCCTCTTCGATCATATTTCTGTCCATTTTCTTGTCAATATCGGAGAGCTTAGAGCGATGGCGCTCCCGCGACAGGGAATGCAAATTTGGGTAGGCATGCCCAAATTTGCATTCCCTGTAAATTATTACACATTTATACCGTGTAATAAATAACACGGTATAAATTTATATGAGAGGGTTGGGAGATGTGAAAGAGTGACGAGGAAGCAGGAAGACCAGGGTTTCCCCCACTGTATTATAAGCCTGGCAGCCCGTCATGCTAATTTCCCTAAAGTTTTTAGGGAAATATATATATATTTTTTTTAAAGCTGGATTGCAAGTGTCTTTGTTGCTCAGAGTGTTTCACTGGCGGAGCAGATTTATTGCTAAAAAATATGTTTATAGAAGATAGGTTTATAGTTTATACATTTAATAATTTGTCGTGAGGCTTTAGGCCATGTAAGAAGGGAGATAAACATGCAATGTTTGAAGAATCGTCGTGTTCTAGAAATACTTTTCAACCATAAGTACCTCATAGAAATGATGAATATTTTTATTTTTACGCTGTCTCTCTCCATCGTAGTAATTCAGCTCACCTGCTTCTTCTTTAGCCTCTGATTCAGTTTAAAAGAAAAACAATGAATTTATTTCAGTTCCCACTTTTATCCTCATTAATGTATTTTTTTTCCTGCAAATGCAGCTGTAAGCAAACTGGTGCAAATGTGAAAATCTATAATAGCTGCAGCAGAAAATTACTGTAGAACAGGTTAATTTGCACAATAATGCCCCACAGTTCATATTAACTGCCTCCATGTGCAACACTGCTTTGGGTTATGAACGCTCACTTTCATTAGCTGCAGATTACAACTGGAGTTTCCAGCTCTCCATAAAAGCAGCCTCACCTCTGGGGGATGAGCGTTCAATAGCTCTTCCAACAAATCTGCTGATTTAAGGTAGAAAGCGTCGGATTGTAAAGCTCTGATGCTGCTGCGTGTCGATCTGTCCTATCAAGCCGTCCTCCTGTAATTACACACAATCGTCGCTTCGCACTAACATCATTCACAGCAGCGATTTCCCATTCGTCTCAGTGAGAAAATAAGTGTTAGATTTCACAGATTAGTGTTTTTTTTATGGTGGACGATTTAAATTTATAGAATGTTATTCCGCTTTTTAACTTATCAGGCATAATCAGTCACAAACTGAAGCAACATTCACAGTAAATGCCTGTTTTCAACGTTTGCAGGCATTTTGATGATTTCCTGGAGTGTTCTGTTATTTGAGGCTGTGAAATTAAAATTCAGTACCTCTGTTCAAATCTAACAAGTATTTTATATTAGGGATGCAACTAATGATAATTTTAATTATTGATAATTTTGCCGATTAATTTGATAAAACAACTGACACTTCCTGCAGATTTTTCATTTAAAACACAATAATTTGTAGCAAATAAGCTAAAAATATATTTCTAATCTAAACCGTTTCTACTTGACGTAACCTCAAAATCAAATAGGGATAATATGGTGATTATGTTTCAGATTAACCAGTAATAATTTAATAGCAAAAGGTGCTTAATGGGTGATTTTTTTTAAAACAGATCTTGAACCTGTTAAATCTAAAGTTGCCACTTGAGCAGTTTCAGGTATAACATATTTACAAAGGTTTTGTTTTCCTTTAATGTATTTTTGTACAGCTTTGGCGTAATTACTTATTGTGTTTTCAGTATTGTTCTTTTTTAATCTGTATTTTCAGTTAACAACTAATAATAAAAAAATATGCAATATTCAATATCAATTCATCATAATTAATCTGATTAATCATTTCAGCAGCATTTTATGTTGAGAGAATATATGGCTTAAAAAGCCCACATGCTACTGCAGCATTTAGCTAACGTTAGCATTTTAGCTAACTTTAGCTTAGCTCTGGTATGAATGCTATTTGGGTTTTTACCATTTACTGTTCTGGTTTTAATGCAAAAGAAAATATTCAGACATTATTTTATTGAGCCATGGCTTGAATGTGAAAACTCATTGATTGGTGTAAGACGTGATCATTATTTGTTACAGATTGAAGGATAATGGCCGATCGTTTCCATGGACGGGACTCTGATCCAAGGTAAATTTATTGTCATTTCATGAATGAACAGCTGATTCATTTAAAACACCCAATGCAGGTTAGAGAGAAAAATAAATTAAATGTTTATTTAGTTCAACACGGTAGAGGCTGCGTTTAAAATCACAGAGTGAATTTCACATCACTTAAAATAGTTTATTTCTATGCAAATGCAGTGAAAATATTGTAGAAAATTGAGTAAATTAGACTTGTTGGTGTACAAAACGTATTTAACGCTGACTATTAAATGAGAGCCATTGCAAATTTTACTTTGCAAGTTTAAGAAAATCTTTGATTGTTTCGTTACCATAGCTACGATCCAATGATAACTGAATACTTAATTTTAAAGAATTAAAGCTCCCACAAGTTTGGGGAACTTGTGGTAAGTAAGCCGGTTCAAACCAGTTCAAACCGGTTTACTTGGTAACCAAGCACAGCGCAAAGGACAGATAATAATGGCTTCAAGACCAACAAAAAGAAAGTAGAGTAGTCAAAAAGTGTAATCAAGTAGTTTATATGAGCGCTAGTCCTAAGCTTGACTTTATTGTTGTCATAGCAACTGTCATGATGGTTACAGATTCCTACCAAGATGGCTGTCGGCTACATGAGAACAATGTAGCTATGATAACTTCATCACCTGCTACAGAAACTCCTACCAGTGGCTTAGAGAATTAGAATATTTATTGAGAGAGCAGACAAATCAGTTTTAAAGAAAAAAAACTTTAATAGGTGAAAGAACCGAAGAAATAATTACAGGAGTGTCAGACGCACATAACAGTCACTGGTCTGACCTCTAGTCAGGTGAACGATTTGGAAGATGTAAACAGACTCTGTCATCAATCTGAATGACCAAACTGTCAACATTGTTTTACTTCAGGAATTAAAGCTTTTTGGAAATGTGAGGGAAAGTGTTTATACTTTGATCATTTAAAAACATTTTACAGAGACGTTATGAACATCCACAACCTGAACTGTGTCAATATTATATAAATATATTTATTCAGTGTGACAACTATTGTTGTTCCCAGGTTTTATCTCAGCAAAACTGAAATGTAGTGTATTACTACTAGACTCTGTTTATTAAATATAAACTCTTCTCAGAGTTGATCAATGTCAGATTGTTGAAGCAGCAGTTGAAGAAAGTTGCTGAGTTTGGTTCAAAAAGAGGTGTGTTTGAAACCCAAGGTTGTTTTGAACTTGAAGCACTGTGCGGTCTCTCATCTGACAGAAGCTGCTTGTCTGAACAAATAAAAACTCGCATTGTTGCAAATCTGACAGCCACATACTGTAAAAGAACACAAACAAATGAAAATAAGCCAACAAACGTGGAGATTTTGCAAAGTTCAAGCAAAAAAAAAAGAAAAATAAAACAAAAAAACAGACCATGGTCTTTTCAGGGTTTTTAGGGACCCGGTAATTCATTAGCGGCTGGTGATTCGTTAGCGGCTGGTGATTCGTTAGCGGCTGGTGATTCGTTAGGGCTGGTGATTCGTTAGCGGCTGGTGATTCGTTAGCAGCTGGTGATTCGTTAGGCGGCTGGTGATTCGTTAGCGGCTGGTGATTCGTTAGCGCTGGTGATTCGTTAGGGCTGGTGATTCGTTAGGGCTGGTGATTCGTTAGCGCTGGTGATTCGTTAGCAGCTGGTGATTCGTTAGCGGCTGGTGATTCGTTAGCGCTGGTGATTCGTTAGCAGCTGGTGATTCGTTAGGGCTGGTGATTCGTTAGGCGCTGGTGATTCGTTAGGCTGGATGATTCGTTAGCAGCTGGTGATTCGTTAGGTCTGGTGAATTCGTTATGGTCTGGTGATTCGTTAGGGGCTGGATGTATGTTAGCAGCTTGTGAATTCGATAAGGCATGTGAATCGTTAGCAGACTGTGTGATTCTTAGGGGCTGTGATATCGTTAGGCTGGTGATTTCGTTAAGTCGGTGATTCGTTAGCAGCTGTGATTCGTTAGGTGGTGATTCGTTAGGGCTGGTGATTCGTTAGGGCTGGTGATCGTTAGGCATTGTGATTCTTAAGCATGGTATTCGTTAGGGGCTGGTGATTCGTTAGGGCTGGTGATTCGTTAGGGGCTGGTGATTCGTTAGGGCTGGTGATTCGTTAGCGGCTGGTGATTCGTTAGCAGCTGGTGATTCGTTAGCGGCTGGTGATTCGTTAGCGGCTGGTGATTCGTTAGGGCTGGTGATTCGTTAGCAGCTGGTGATTCGTTAGCGGCTGGTGATTCGTTAGCAGCTGGTGATTCGTTAGCGGCTGGTGATTCGTTAGCGGCTGGTGATTCGTTAGGGCTGGTGATTCGTTAGCGGCTGGTGATTCGTTAGCAGCTGGTGATTCGTTAGGGGCTGGTGATTCGTTAGCAGCTGGTGATTCGTTAGGGGCTGGTGATTCGTGATTACAAATGGATGTTTTCAATGCAAGGAAAGTCGTTTTCAGAGAACATCTGCTTTAAGGTATCTAGGACTGAAACAATTAATCGCGATTAATTGTTTATTGAAATAACTGATTAATTGTTAGTAGCAGCCCTAGATTAACTGGATTAAAGTTGTATTTGAACCTCTTCGATAAATAATTTAATAACCTGATCCAACATGACTGCTTAGCTAGATTTATTTGGTGTTAAATATAGAGCTGAATCGATTATCGTGATTAATCGATTATTGAAATAAGTGACAAATCATTTAATAATCGCTTAATTGTTAATTGAATTATACAGACACAAAAATTGCATTTTGTGGAAAAAGCAGCAGCAACTGAATCAAAACTGTACAAAAATATCTACATGTTTCATTTAAGATTAAAACAATAATTTGATTAAATTCTGCTTTTGATGTTCTGCTGTAATAAATATTATGACTGAAAGTGGGATTCTGTAATCAAGAGGATAAACCTGGGAATAAGATTAGATTTGTTACAGTTTTTGTTGATGTTTGAAGTATTTTTAAGCTGCAGATATCAGTTTTTCTATTTTACGCAATAAAATGTTAACTTTCTTATTAACAAACATTTAATTATTTGTTTTCTATTAATATATATCTAACATTGGATAAAAAGGTTTAAGTGGTTAAATGAAAACTGCAGAATGTGTCAATTTTTTATTGTCAGAATAATTACTAAAATAATCATTATCATGCTGTTGCGTTTCTGAAGCTTTTAGGTGCTGAACCTGCTTTTTATCTGAATAATTTCTTCTGCAGTCAAATGTAATAATAATATAATAATACATTTTATTTGGAAGGCGCCTTTCTGGCACTCAAGGACACCGTACAAAATATAAAGAGAAAAGTGAAATAGATAAAAACAAGTACAAATGACAATCAGCACAGCAGTATGTCCATATAGAAACAATATACAATTTATGTAAAAATCAGGCGAACTAACTATGACATGTAGTAAAAGCAATTCTGAAAAGATGTGTTTTTAGTTTAGTTTTAAAATTTGGGAGGGACTGAATATTTCTAATGTGAGTAGGTAAGAAGTTCCATAGTTGGGGAGCAGAGCGACTGAAAGCTCGACTCCCCATGGTAGTGAGACGGACAGATGGAACTGTCAAATGAATGGAGGAGGACGATCTAAGTGAACGAGAAGCAATATGAATAAGATTGGCGAGATATTGTGGAGAAAGGTTATGGAGTGCCTTAAAGTGTACAGAAGAATTTTGTATTGAATGCGAAACTTAACGGGCAGCCAATGTAATCTTTGTAAAACGGGTAATATGGTGCATAGTTGGCGTTTTAGTAATAATACGAGCAGCGGAGTTCTGGACCAGTTGAAGCTTATGAAGAGATTTCTGAGTCAGACCAAACAGGAGTGAATTACAGTAGTCCAGACTTGATGTCACAAGAGAGTGAACAAGGATGGCAGTGGAGTGGGGAGTAAGAGAGGGACGGAGACGGTTGATATTACGTAGATGAAAATATGCAATACGTGTTATGTTATTTATATGAGACTGGAAGGAAAGTGTACTGTCGGGAATGACACCCAGACTCTTTACCTGAATGGAGGGAGAAACGGAACAGTTATCAATTACAAGACTGAAACTATTAATTTTTTCCAGGGTGGATTTAGTGCCAATTAGAAGGACCTCTGTTTTATCACTATTAAGTTTAAGCATATTTGACGAAAACCATGATTTAATTTCATTCAAGCATTCAGTAAGCGAAAAAGGTGGAAGATTAGCTGCGGGCTTACTTGAAACATAAAGCTGTGTGTCATCAGCATAACAGTGGAAGTCGATGTTATATTTTCTGAAAATATTGCCCAGAGGAAGGAGATAAATGATAAAAAGCAGAGGCCCCAAGACAGAGCCTTGGGGAACTCCAGATGTAACATTGGAAGGCTGGGAAAAAAAGGTTTTGATCCGAACGAACTGAGTACGACAGGAGAGATATGATTTAAGCCAGTTTAAAGGAGTTTGAGTGATACCAATAGAGGAAAGTCTATTTAGTAAGGTGTCATGACAAATAGTGTCAAACGTTGCACTTAAATCAAGTAGAATAAGGATAGACAGCAAACCAGAGTCAGCCGCCCTAAGGAGGTCATTAGTAATTTTTATGAGAGCTGTTTCTGTGCTATGGAGAGAACGAAAACCAGACTGAAACAATTCATAGAGATTATTATTGGATAGATAAGTTTGAAGCTGGGAAGCGACAGTCTTCTCTAGAATTTTGGAAATGAAGGGCAAATTGGAAATAGGACAAAAATTATTCAAATTGTAGTGATTTGCACCAGGTTTTTTTAAGATTGGGGATATTGAAGCAATTTTAAATGATGCAGGAACTATCCCAGTTGAGAGAGAGGAGTGAATAATGGCCAAGATAAGAGGGATTAAAGATGAGACACAAACTTTAACCAGGGCTGTGGGAAGAGGGTCAAGCAGGCAGGTAGAAGCCTTGGATTTGTGAATAAGGCTAGTAATTTCTGATGTTGTAGGGAGCTGGAAAGACGAAAAAAGATGGGCTGGAGGAGAAAGTTCAGAAGTAGGACATGGGGAGGATTGTGAGGTAAGATGATGGTGAATCTTAAGAATTTTAGTGTTGAGAAATGACATAAGAGAATTACAGAAATCAGTAGAACACAGATGTGAAGGTATAGAGTCCGGGGCTTGGGTGATATTGTTATAAAGTGAAAATATTGACTTGGTAGAGCCTTCATTAGAACAGATTAAACTAGTGTAGTAAATTCTTTGGGGTTGTCATAATACCCCAAAGAATTTAAAACTACATTCCCTGCATATATCTTTGCCCCATTGATTCTTCCAAAAGGATTCATCTTCTAAGCATGAATGACATTCCTGAAGAAAAACTAAATCTACTCTTGCCTCTTTGGGAAAAAAGAAAATACGCTTTACGTTTTCCATCATAACCAGACCCCTTGTATTAACAGATAAAAATGACAGCTCCATGCCTTCTGAAAGTTAGAGAAAAGCCATTTAAAAAACGTAACCCATTTAAAATGACTCCTAAAATAAAATTTGAACTGTTGAGGAAATATAATCGTTTTTAGCATTTAGAAAATATAACCATCTTTTAGTATTTAGTTAGCTGAATCTTTTACTTAAATTTTGAAGAAGTTATGTTACTGAGTTAAAAAGCAGGAAGAGCCATGACTGGGTTCAAAAGTCCAAAGAGTGATGGATTGGGCAAAGCTTTTAGCTTGGGTCCTTGTGGCCTTTATCACACAAGACAGGAGGTCATAAACTAATATATCTTGGGACCTAGATCGTACTATCTTTTTAAAACATCTTGGTATAGGAGGTACCAGGTCATGGAGAGAGAAACTGAACAAAAAGATTACTTTTTGGAAGATAACCTTTTATTGAATTAAAATACAGAATTAAAGGTTGGTTCCTGGTAGAGCGGAAGAGAAAACCAGAATTTCACAGCTATCTGTGAAATTCCTTAATTTGTTTCTCCTTGCCCAAACGGCATGAAGCCAGATAGTGGGAGAAAACAACTTTAACATGATTTAACATAAGATGTAACATGATTTAGTGAAATAGCCTGAGTATAGTTTTAAAATGTATAACTTATTCTGGCATATTGATCTGTAAGTGAACTGAAGTATTTAAGAGCACACATCTGCTCTTTTTAGGAGGGAGTACCAGTTATCTTTCTCTTGACTTCACAGGCCATAAAACAGCAGGAATTTAGGAGTCAGCTCCTCTTTTCCAAACAAAAAAGAGAAACTTGTCTTTGGTCGTCCGAACAGGTTTCAGGGCGGTACTATATTCAAAACGGTCAGACAGCTTCCAATTGGTCGAGCGGAGAGACACCTTGTTTGAATAAATTAAAAGAAAAAAAGGATAAAACTTTCAACACGGAGTAACAAATCAGATTTTGCGCTTGCAATTTCTCCAAGGACGTTCTTGCTTTCTGTTTGTCTTTTCCTCTTCTCAGGTAAATTTATGTGTTTGTGCTCTGAGGTTTTCTGAGGTTTTTGTGATGTGCTTTTCTGGTGATAGTTTGCATCTGTCTTGAATAAATGCTGATTATTGTGACGCTGTTGTCTCTGCGTGATCTCAGTCCGTGCGCACAGCATTTTTCTGAACCCAGGCAGAGAGGATATAACGAGTAAAGTTTTACAATTTTCTTCTCTTAACAGAACCCACTATCAAAATTAGCTAAACCCTTTGTAAAGTGCAGTATTTACTGCTGAGGAGTTGGGCTGTTGATAGGAGAATCCGTGAATTTCATAGTATCGGCATCGGAGCCCATCGCTGTAGTTCTGCTCATGCATCTTGTTCTGAAGTGTGACTGATGTCCTGATCTTCCGCTTATTTTCTTCTTTTTTTCCTTTGTCGCTCATCTCTTTGAAAGCAAACTTATAGTATCATGTTGAAAATGTTATTATTTTGTTCTTTTATAAAGTTTATGGCTTCTCGGTCATAAGATTTGTGGAAAGTTTGTATATTTTTGGCTTCTCAGAAGTTGTTCATAGGCTGGAGTCCAGTTTAAATAGAGACGTTTTAAAAAGCCATCTTACTGGCTCCTCACCTGGGTTTTTCTTTCACTCAGCCTGTTTTTCTCTTTTTTTCGGTCTCAACTGTTGGTTTTGTACTTTTGTATCTCCTGCTATGTTTCTTTTCTTTTTATAGCAGAGCTGACTGAAAACTCCCACTATGGTCTGAAAACTCCCACAATGGCCTGATGTCTGCAAGCTGCTCCAGCCGGGAAAAATCCTTATCTGGACAGTGGTCAGCCGAGGACGTCTGCTCCTCACCTTTGTAAGCCGTCCAGGCAGTGTTGTGGTACTCGGATCCGGTCTTGGTCTCGAGTCCGGTCTTGAGACCGTTTCTTGATGGTCTCGGTCTCGTCTCGGACTCGACCGCATTTGGTCTCGGTCTTGTCTCGGTCTCAACTTCCCTCGGTCTTGGTCTTGACTTGGTCTCGGACCCTAAAAGTCTTGGTCTTGTCTCGGTCTCGATACACTCTGGTCTTGGTCTCGGGTTAGGTGGTCTTGAACACAACACTGCATCCAGGAGAGTGAACCAAACTCCACAGCAAGCTGCTCCAGCCGGGGCAGCTTGCTGGCCCTCTGTTGTTCGTCTTGTCCTTACAATAGCTGACAAGACGAACAACAGGAATCCTCTTCTTGCTTCTCAAAATATCTGATTTCGGTGCCAGTAAATCTAACACTCTTCCTTCTGCGAGAGCAGACGTCCTCAGCCGGGAAGCTAAAGGCCCAGCAATCTGCTTCAGCTTGCTGGGGAGTTGGTTCACTCTCCTGGACGGCTTGAAGAGATATTCATCAAAGACGTCGTATTGGCTCTCGTCAGAATCAGATATTTTGAAGGTAATTGCAGGTGCTACCTTCGTAACAACCTTCCTCACTCCGGTTGTTACGAGGTAGCACGCTGCAAAAGCCAGGGGGAAAAACACACCTGCAAATCCAATTGTTGGCATTTTGATCTGAAATGATTTGTGGATATGATCTCCTGTTTTGAGACCTAAGCATTTATGACCTCAGATGTCTTTGATCTATGTCACAGATGATGATGTCATAGCTACAATGAGTCACTAGTTCTGGGGGACATCTTGCTTCTGATCGTTGCTATGGAAACGGTCAAATCAGTTCTGCATGACTCAAACTATTAACCTTTTGCAACCATCACTTAATCATTGGAGGCGCCATGATGGACTTCAGAAGGGTCTATTTCAGGAGGGTAGGGAATAAAACCACGGATTTTAATGGCTAACTATTAAGTTTAGATTGACGATGGTACATTAAAATCATTAATTCAAGTTGGGTTTTTCATCATTCTATCAGGTTTAAAATGTTCAATCATACTTGACTTAAAAATATCTTAAAAGCAGTGGAGAAAGGAGAAAGTACTCAAAAAATGTACTTAAGTAAAAGTACAAATTCACAGACAAAAATTTACTCAACTAAAAGTAAAACTACCACATTAACATTTGTACTTAAGTAAAAATAAAAAAGCACTGGCGTTTAAAAATACTTGCGTATTAAAAGTAAAAGTACTTGCTGAATGCATTGCCTAATCCCCAATAGAATATCATTAAGTATTTAATTTTAATACATTAGAAATGAGCCATTTTAATGAACAATGCCCCAGAAAAAGCATGTTTTTATTATGTTTTCTCTGTAACATAATTTAGACTTAGATTTGTGACTCTATGCATCATGATTTCAGGGATGGACACAGCTTGTCTCCTGTCCTAACATAACACGAACTTCACTTTTTTGCCACGATTTAACGGCTTCTTAACATTTAGCGCACTTAGCTTCTCCTACATTGAATTTTTCCAAAATGCTAACTTACTTTGTAGTTTTGTAAATTATAGTGTTTTATCGTGAGCTTTCGCTAATGAGTATCACATTGTTGTAGCGTTTTAGCATTAACAAAGCTGATGTTTATAATTACTGCTTTAAGGTTACTGGAACTATTTAGTTAGCAGAACCCACTACTGACCAAAAACAGAATAAAAATCCTGATTTTTCTATATGAAGTGGGGTTTTTGCATTAACATTTATTTATTTTTGATTTATAACATGATATTTTTGGGGTTTTATCCAGTCGTTTTGCTCAGGTTAAACCACTCTGAAATAAAAATACGACTTTATTCCTTCATCCCTCTTACACTTTAAGAAAAAACATAAACCCAGCAGCAGGGAGTTTTATCTGCAGCGTACCTGTTTGTGTGTCGTAGTTTTGGAAAGTCAGAACTATTTCCAGCTTGTTTTCCGCTGTTTTAGTGTAACTGTTAGTGGCCTGGTAATTCATTAGGGGCCCGATTATTCATTAGAGGCCCGGTGATCCGTTTAGGGGTTCTGTGATTCGTTAGGGGCCTGGTGATTCGTTAGGGGCCTGGTGATTCGTTAGGGGCCTGGTGATTCGTTAGGGGCCCGGCGTGTGATTCGTTTTTACTTTCATTTTAAATTGTGTAAAGCACTTTGAAAGGCCTTGTTGCTGAAATGTGCTATACAAATAAAATTTGATTTATTGAAAAAGAAAAAAATAAACATTTTATTACTTAAAGTGTAATCATTCCTAAAGTGAATTAGATTCAGGTGAAGCTAAAATTACACCATTTGAGGAGTTTTGGATAAAACATATTGACAGAGGAAGTTGTTTTATCGTAAATGTAAAATACGTACAGCTAAAACACTAAGAGCCCCAGAACTGAACCTCAGAATCTCAGAATTCTGATTTTAATGGTCAGAATTCTGACTTTCTGTCTTTAATGGTCAGAGATTAAAATCAGAATTTTGAAAGTCAAAAAGTCAGAATTCTGAGATTAAAATCAGAACTGTTTTATGTTTTTTCCAGTGGCCCTAATCCTCTTCCGTAGAATTTTGAGGCTTGTTTTTTATTTTTGTAATACTGGTTTCTACCACTGGAGGCGCTGAAGTACAGTAATGGCACCAGGTAGTAAACTGATGAATTCAAAGAATCACCTCATATTCTGAATATAAACCTACAGCTTTGGTTTTTACGTTCTCGCATCATCTGCCTTCTGCTTCAGCAACACATTTTTTCTGCCAGCCTACAGATTAAATCGGAATATTTCTACGTTCATGTACACATAAGTACATTTTACGTTTACATAGTAAACGTTTAAGTATGCAAATACACTGCTAGTGTCCTAGGTATGTTCTCGTGGTTCATTTTTTTAGTTAACATCTATTGTATCTCACAAGTATTAGTTTAAGCATACTTCAAGAACACTTTATAACTGACATATCATATTTTTGGTATTTTACTTCATTGTTATAAGCATATACTTTTAAGCATGTTTAGCAAATTGCTTGCAGCATATTATTATATACTGAATTATCTTAATACTTTTTAGCACGAACTCACGGTGTTCTGTCAGATCAGCTGTCAGATAGTCATATGTTTACCTCAGACATGCATACGCTGTCATTACCATATGATTTTATTTAATCAGCAACATAGAATTATGACGTAGATCATCATCCACGTTGTTATTAACAAATGGCATCCTGACTTAGTGGTTAAGTAGGTTAATGAGTTTTACAAGGGTGTGTGTTGTAGATGAGGGTAGCTGCATCTAGATCCTGCTTTAAATACACTTTGAAACACCTGTTCTGTCACATCACCATACATTTTCAGATAGTCATATGCTTAGCTCAGACATGCATACGCTGTCATTACCATATGATTTTATTTAATCAGTAAAATAGAATCATGACGTAGCTCATCATACACTTTGTTATTAACAGTTATATCGCATCCTGACTTAGCGGTTAAGTAGGTTAATGAGTTTTACACGGCTTGTGATGTAGTTGACTGCAGCTGCAGCCAGATCCCGCTTTAAATACACTTTGAAACCACGACAACGCCTGTATATATATCTAGTTATCAGTCACTCTGTGGTTACCTAGCAACTCTCTCACTCTGTCGTTACCTAGCAACCACCTGCCTAGTAACTGGCGCAAGAGCAGTTTTATGTTTTTACACTTAAAAAACCCCAATATGGAGTGAAAACTGGATAAAACAGGAGAGATCACATCAACAGTTTGCCAATATTTCAGAATATTTAAAACTAGTCAATAATTTTCAGTATCACTTCATATGAAACGCTGATATTGTGATACGTTTTCCCACCATTTTGTTCTGCCCTAATTAATACACAACTCTGACTTTCCTAGCTGTAATTGTAGCTGCTCTCTCTCGTCTCGTTACCTGTTTGCTTTGCTTTGCTTCGTCTCACAGTAGAAGCCAGTTCACCTGTTCAGGAATAAATGTTACTACTGTTGAGATTAACTTAGATAAAACTCTTAACCACCTGAGTTTCCCCAAGCATGGAGGTCGGTTAGTACTACCTCAGTATGAAATTAAGTTTGGAAATATAGTGAAGGAAAAGTGAAAGTTATCAAAAATTTTCATACTCGAGAAAAGTATGAAGTACTCCAAAATATACTTAAGTAAAGTAGTGAAGTATTTTTACTTCGTTACTATACAACACTGGAAAAATTAGTATAATTTGACAAACACAATGTGCTCCTGCCACAAAAAAACAAAAAATAAAACTCACTCAATAGGTGGCTCCGCTTTTAGCATGACAGCAAGTTGCAAAAGGTGGTAAATTATATGCAAACTGTGTCAAAAGTCACATTCTGTCACTTTAAAACTGCAAAACGGGCAGTATTGTGTGAAATGTACTTTTTTGAACTTTATATTATTTAATAGTGTTATTCCCTCACCGAAAACATACATGGAGTGTTGCGTTGATTCCTTCCTGAAAGTTTGAGAAACCATTTAATCTCCATGGCAACCATTCAGCTGTTCAAAACGCCTAGGTGGACTTAGCTCCGCCTTCGAGGACGAAGCTCCTCCCCCAGCAGCAATTAGCAAAGACCTGCTGAAATGGTTCATCTGCTGAGTTCACTATACTTCTCAGAGCAACGCTGGTAGAAACATTGTTAAAGGGTTAATGGAGGAGCCATGTTGTGATGACTTCCTGAAGGCGGAGTTTCTGAAACAGTTTTTAAAGAGACAGAGGCCCAATTTTAAGACATCAGATCACAAAGTGAGATTTATTTTAAATTATGTTTGACATAAATAGTATTTTTAACATAGTTACTTGTGGTATAAATAAGTGCATGTACGACACACAACACTGGACCTTTAAGGCGTAAAGTACTGCGTTTAAAAAGCTCAATTTAGCAACAAGGTTTTGGCTGCTTCATGATATGAAAAAAATCCGGTTCACAGGAGACGCCGCCTCGACTCGAGAACATCTCAGACAGAAATCAGTCGCCTACCCAGAAAAGACTTCACCTCGGCTTTTACTTCAATTCCTCTCCTGTAAAATAATAAAAAAAAAACGACAGAGAAAGTTGCAGCTTTCTGTCTCTGAAAGCTGCAGCATGTGAAGAATCAGATTCTGATGAAAAGGTTCTGCTCTCATCTATACAACCCAACATTGGCAGGATGGATAGTATCCTCTTCAGCAGCCCCCTTTGTAGAAGAAAGTAAAAATACTCCTCCACTTCCGATCTTTCAGCCACTTTTCTGCTGTGGAGGCTCTGAGGAGCGATGAGGAGCCCAGAGACAGAGGCTGACAGTCAGACAGTAGCAGGACCGATTCACTACAATCGGGAGGAGGAGGAAGCAGCCGGGCGCGTTGTTGTGCAGGCCGTCACTCGGCAGACGTGTGGCTGAAGACGAGAAGGCGACAGGGAAATGGAGCCGCTACTTTTCTGCTCAAAGCTGCCAGAGAACAAAGACGGAGGAGTTTGATGGGAAAACTTTTTACTTTCTTAGTGGGAATGTTTTCAGTTTGGATGAGAGGAGAAAACCTGAATGAATGAAAGATTGAAATGTTTTTAAACTGAAAGCAGCAAGAGTTGCTTTTACTTTCAGTATGAAGTGTTTGGAAACTGCTGCTAATGTGGGAGTGCTAAGGGCTCTTCAAGTAGTTAGATACTTAGAGTCATGCTCTTATTTTGAAGTGGGTGAAACTGTTCTGTTTGCTCCACTCATGTTGTCTCTCTTTCCCCTCAATAACTTTATCTCAAACAAAAAATATTTTTTAAATGGTCTTAATTTCCTAATTCATTAGTTCGGGAAAATGATTATAAACGGTCGACACACTTCCACTAATGAGCTAAAGTACTATTTTTTTGTTTAGCTCTTTAGCTAACTTTGAAAACATTTAGCAAACTTTGCTTTCCCTAAATAAATTCTAAAATTTTATTTATATGACAGTTTATTGGACTGAAAGTTTACAAAAGTGTTGAAGCTTCGGTTTGGAGGCTATGTTTATATTCATGCTCTTATTTTGAAGGGCATATCCATTTCCTCTCTTCCTGTTCCTTTCATCCATCCATCCATTTTCTTCCTCTTATCCGGGTCGGGTCGCGGGGGCAGCAGCTTCGGGAGGGAGGCCAGACTTCCCTCCCCAGCCACGTCTTCCAGCTCCTCCAGGAACCCCAAGGCGTCCCAGTAGAGAGACATCGTCCCTCCAGCGTGTCCTGGTCTTCCCTCCTCCCGGTGGGACCTGAACTCCTCACCATGGAGGCTCCATCCTGACCAGATGCCCGAGCCTCAACTGGCTCCTCTGGACGTGGAGGAGCAGCGGCTCGACTCTGAGTCCCTCCTGATGACGAGCTTCTCTCTCTAAGGGCCCAGGTCACCCTGCGGAGGAAACCCATTTCGGCCGCTTGTATCCAGGATCTCGTTCTTTCGGTCATGACCCAAAGCTCATGACCATAGATGAGGGTGGGAACGTAGATCGACCGGTAAATCGAGAGCTTCGCTTTTTGACTCAGCTTCTCTTCACCACGACGGACCGGTACAGCGCCGCTTCACGGCAGACGCTGCCCCAATCCGCCTGTCCATCTCCCTTCTTCCCTCATTCGTGAACAAGATCCCCAGATACTTAAACTCCTCCACTTGAGGCAGGACGACCCCCCTGACCCGGAGAAGGACCTCTACCCTTTTCCGGCTCAAGACCATGGCCTCGGATTTGGAGGCCCTGAGCCTCATCCCGGCCGCTTCACACTCGGCCGCGAACCGCTCCAGCGAGAGCCGCAGATCACGATCTGATGAAGCCAACAGGACCACATCATCCGCAAAAAGCAGAGATGCGATCCTAAGGCCACCAAAACGGATCCCCTCAACACCTCGGCTGCGCCTAGAAATTCTGTCCATGAAAGTAATGAACAGAATCGGTGACAAAGGGCAGCAGCCTTGGCGGAGTCCAACTCTCACCAGGAAACAAGCCCGACTTACTGCCGGCAATGCGGACCAGACTCTGACACCGGTCATACAGGGACCTGACAGCCCGTATCAAAGGGCCCGGTACCCCAGACTCCCGGAGAACCACCACAAGGCCCCCCGAGGGACACGGTCGAACGCCTTCTCCAAGTCCACAAAACACATGTAGACTGGTTGGGCGAACTCCCAGAACCCTCCAGGACCCTGCTGAGGGTGTAGAGCTGGTCCAGTGTTCCACGACCAGGACGAAAACCACACTGCTCTTCCTGAATCCAAGGTTCGACTATCCGACGGACCCTCCTCTCCAGGACCCCTGAATAGACCTTACCAGGGAGGCTTAAGAGTGTGACCCCTCTTCCTGTTCCTTTTTAATTACCTAATAACTTTATTCCAAAAAACATACATGAATAAATAAAGACGCACGGTAGAGAACAAAATGTCAACGCAAATACAATAAATTAAAGTGAAGTTAGCGCATTAGCATTAGCTTCTGCTAAATATTCGGTTAGTGTAGCACATTAGCGTTAGCAGAACTAATGTTATGATCAGTGCTTTGGGTTTAGCAAAGCTGACATTGTAGTTAGCGATGTCTACCACTGAAGTCATATTTCATAATAATAATAAGCCTAATGTAAGATAATAATCTAAATAAGCAAGAATTTAGCATTTTTATGATTACTTCCAAAAATAATGAACATCTTTAACTACAAAGATGGTTTGTTGTACAGGTTTGAATTTACAATAAAGTATGAAATTAAGCCAGTGAGGACATCTCTTGATCCAAAGAAGCAAACAAACTGGACGTAAAAACACTAAACATTCATTGCCTCCTTAACGTAACCAGCTCAATCTTAAGCATTTACAGAGAAACTATTTCCATGTGGCACATGGAGTCTCAGAGTTGATCAATGTCAGATTGTTGAAGCAGCAGTTGAAGAAAGCTGCTGAGTTTGGTTCAAAAAGAGGAGCTGTGTTTGAAACCCAAGGTTGTTTTGAACTTGAAGCACTGTGTGGTCTCTCATCTGACAGAAGCTGCTTGTCTGAACAAATAAAAACTCGCTTTGTTGCAAATCTGACAGCTACATACTGTAAAAGAACACAAACAAATGAAAATAAGCCAACAAACGTGGAGATTTTGCAAAGTTCAAGCAAAAAAAAAAAAAAAGAAAAAGAAAACAAAAAAACAGAGCATGGTCTTTTATCTTGGGTCTGACAGTTCTGACTTTATGATCAGAATCCTGCAGAATGCTGAGTGCAGGTTTCCTCCTGACACACTTCTTCCTCCCAGAGCAACTTCATCCAGTCAGGAAATAACCGCAGGAAGTCTGAGGTTGTTTCATGTGTTGCTTGATTGTGAATTTATACAATAAAGATAAAGCTGTCATTCCTGCACCACAGGGAAGGAAGAAATACCCCGAGGCATCAAATCTGGAGTTTTTCTGCCTCTGCTGAGCAAACGGGCAGATCCCGGCGTTCAGGCAGGTGGATCATCCAGGATCTGAGAGGCTCCAGCAGGTCAACCTGGAGGTAAAGCTGCCGCTCCTACAGTATGTCAGGTAATTAGATCAACAAATCTCCAGGACTGCAGATAGAAATGAGGATATTCAAACGGGCTCAAGAGGGAACACAGTGGCCGTCTTAAAGGTAAAACATCACCAAGAGTTTAATTTTGGGCTCGGTTGGTTTTATAAATTACTTCCTTAATGTTGATGAAAAAGCACGAGTTCCATTGGCTTTTTATTTCACTATTTCTCTTATAACACAACATTTTTTCCATGTTATAAATGGAATAATCTACCAGTGATTTTTTCATCAATATGAAGGAATGATTGACCTAAAACAAGTTTCTATTTATTGCTGTAATGTTATTTCTACCTTAGTTTTGGAATAGAAACTGGACCAAAAAACTTGTTAAGGTTTTGTGTTTTTGCAGTGCAGATCAGCTTATTTCTACGGCGCCAATTCACAACAAATGCTAAGATTCAAAGTCAAATCCAATTTGATCCCAGTTATCTAATTACGCAGACAAGCCTCCTTAGAGAAACAACTTTCTATTTCTATTTCCTTAATCTTGTAATGACTTTAAAACTCATAGTTATGATCATTATTCTTGTAATTGCTATATTAAAACTTGTAATTGTGACTTTGAAACTCGTAATCATTACTTGACTTTGAAAATCTTTCTTTTTAAATTGCTGTGCTTCCCATTAGATGTTGTATTTAATGGCAAAAATGGGCTTCTGTAAATATGAACAACTTAAAAACAAAACAAAACAAAACAATGGAGTTGAGTATCAAGACTTGATGTGGAAACTTGTTTCCCAACAGAGCCCTGTTAAATCTGGGACAGTAACCTGTAATTATGTGGTGTGTTATCTGTTGGTATCTAAATTTATTATTCATAAAATATTATCGCAAGACAAAAGAGACTGTGCTGCGTAGGAACGAGGACAAATTGCACTACAGTTCACTAAAACACAAACCACTCCATTCAAATAGCAACGTTTGTTTTTGCTAAAGGTGATCCATTATGCTGTCTTGAACAGGTTAGGATACAAAACATGTTTATTACATGTTTTTCACAAAATCAGTCTAGATAGTGGCTGCAAACAGATGCGCAATTATACAACTGTACAGCTCTGAACGGCATTAGTAGAGCCTCCTGCGCAACCAACGAGAATGCAGCGAGACGTTTCTGGATGGAAAGTCAGTAACAAAACACTCGTCTTTTCCAGCAGCCGTTGTACAACGCATACAGCGGTAAAACCACCTGACCAATCCTGGAACTTAACTGGGTTGCTAGGCAACGGGGCAGAGCTCAAGGGGTTGCCAGGTAACAGTGCAGTGTGACTCAACAATCTGGAAGTTTTTCAAACGGCTCATTTTCCAGACACCAAAAAACATTGACTAATTGCCAAAAAAACAGCAAAGTGTTTTTTTTTTTGTTTGTTTTTTACGTGTTTTGACTGTTTTTTAGAAGAAGTAGAAACTCAAATGCAAGAACAAAAACATGCAAAATGGGGTTATTTGCCATTTTTGAAGATGCAGCAACATACAGAAAACTGATTCAGGAAGACGTCCATACAAACTGTTTTTGTTTTGGCCTTATCATAAATGTCTACAAAAATGTCAAAAAAAAAAGATGATAAACTCTTGTTTCTTTGATGTAAAAACTGATCGAAGTGATTCTGATTGTTGTTTATTGTCCCACTCAGGAAAAAACACGCAGGTCAGTTTTCATTCATGCTCCTTGATCCTCCGAAGCGAAACCGTCTGCAGAAAAATCACAATTTCTCCCGTATTCACCCAAATCCGTCTCTGTCCAACAGAGTCCAGAGCGGCGCGGAGCGGTAATCCATCACCGCGGCTCTGACCTTGGGACACGGACAGCATCGCGGCGGCGGGGCTGAACTTCAACAGCCGCTCCGACCGGATGGGCAGGAACCCGGACGCTGCTTTCAGGTGCAACAGTCTCCCTGCGTAACTGAAGCATCCAGAGGAAGTTCTGTAGTTTAAATACCAGCTCGTCTGATCGGAGGGAAGGAAGTGAGTGAAACCTACGGGACGAGAGGCGAATAAAAAACACCGTCTGCGCCGGACGCGGCGCTCAATCACAGTTGTTTTCTTTTCCTCTCTTTAAGTTTCAATTTGTCACCCGGTGCGGCGGAGGATTTCGCACAAGACTCTTGAATTTCAATCGGGATCTTGAAGTTCACCTTACCCGCCTTTGGCATTTCAGAGCAACTAGAGAGGTTTCTAAAAGTTTTCTCACAACTCTTTTCTTGGACAATTTGTCATGTTGTTGCCACAAACTTTAACAAGATTCTGGAGAGATTTCAGGCCAAACAGAGGTTGAGTCGGAGGAGGAAAGAGACGCGGTTGCTGGACGTTAAATTGTCTTAAACAATAATACTGTTGCTTTGAAACCATTTTTTAGTAATATAATGGTAATATTAATACCAGAACACATTGACACATATCAATAAGCTTTAAATTATATTGGACATTTAACACTTGACCTGGAAGGCATTTTAAATATCCAAATAAATAAACAAAACAACAGAAACAATAAATAAAATGAATTCTGAAGTCTTTAAACAAAACTATCCTTCAAAATAAAGGGCTGCCCCAGACTGAAGACTTGTAATATCCAGTTTTTGGTACTAAGCGGAAAATGATAAATCATGTAAATGAAAATTATTGAGCTCATTTTAATGAGAAGAACTAAAATAGAACTAAACTTAACTAAGAACTAATAAAAACTAAATGAACAAACAAGAAGTCACAATGAAATAAAACTAAAAACTATTGAATCATTGCGTAAACAAAATGCAGCATTTGTACTGAGCAGTTGTTAGCGCACTCATGCTAACCTGCTAATAGCAGAACTAATATTTTTTCTTTAGTGCTTTTGCTAACTTTGAAAACAAACATCTGGATAAACACTCTTCGTATTTATCCAGAAAAATTAATCTAGAAGAAGCTAAGAGTGCATTAACCTACCTACTTCTCATCTGTTTCTCTATTTCCAAATTAGACATTGTGTTTCTTCGCTATTCCCAAATTTTTCAAGTCTTCCCGTTGACCCACCATGGGTCGACCTTCTAGTTTTAAAACCCAATCTGAAATCACCCCTTTCTTATATATATGGAAAGCTTATGGCAACTGAGCCCGATTCATCTGGTAAAACCAGAAATCTTTGGGAACGCGAATTTTATGTTGCTCTGTCTGATTCATGGTGGGATAAAGTTATTCTCAGCATACGCCACAGCACACCGTGTGCCAGGTTACAGCTTGTACAGTTTAAAGTGATAAACTGAGTCCACTTCTCAAAATCCCGTCTATCTAAAATTGTTCCTTCAATTTTGGACCAGTGTGACAGATGCCAGACCTCACCTTGCAACTTAAGTCATATGTTTTTCTTTTGCCCGAGCTTACAACATTTTTTGGAAATATGTCTTTTTCATACTTTCAGGGGTTTTTGGAATCCAAATCCTGAACGATTCACTAATTTTGGAGTTCCAGGGACCTCACTTAACCTGTCCCCCTTACAGGGGGAGGTCCTGGTTTTCTGTTGTCTCCTTGCCAGGCGCTGCATTTCACTGTGCTGGAAATCTCCTGCACCTCCATCTGCTTCACAATGGCTTAATACTGTAAGATCATGCTTGAAAATAAAAAAAATTATTAACAGTGAAAGGTAGTTCAGCAAAATGTACTCACAAATGGGCACCTTTTGTGACATACATAAAATCTCTGCCTTTATAAATGCATAGACTGATGTGACTGACTCATTGTGTCATCATGTGACTAAAATCTACAGAATAAATAGGTGAAATATTTTTGCCTTTTAGCTTTTCAATGCCATCCTGTTCCTCTCTGCTTCCCCTCCATTTTCTCCTTTTTTAAAATTTGTTTTGTTAATGTATTTTTTTATGTATCTACTTATTTTTTCTCATTTTTGTTATGTCAGTACGGTGATTTATGTTACTATGGGGAAAGAAAAAAAAATCGGAGAAGCCATGTAAATTTTGCAAAATGTATGTAATATCAATGAATGTATGATCTCCTGATAAAGAAATAAATAAATACATTTAAAAAAGTTACCTAAAGCACTAATTAAAAAACTGGCTCTGCTATTAGCGTGTCCCAAAAACCCAGACAAGTAAATTAGCATTTTACAATTTACCTGGAAATATTCATTTAGGTGAAGCTAAGTAGGCTAAACGTTTTCAAAGTTAGCAAAAGTGCTAAGTGTAAAAGTAGCTATGTTATTAGCATAAAAGCAGAAATGTGCCCACCGCTGTAAATACGTTGTGTTTATTACATAAAATCAAATTAAACACATTGAAGGTTTAATCTGTGAGCGCAGCTTGTGTGAAACGTCTTTCCTGATTCAGCATTAAACACGATTCTGGTTTTTCTGCACGCTGAGTCACTTTACTTTGCACCAACTTTAATCGAAGCTGCTCTCTCACTGCGACTCTCAAACTGCAAAATACAGTAAAAACTAAAAAACAGCAACAATTTTTAATCTGTAAAATCCGGTTGTTGGGTAAAATTAAACAGCATTTGGAAGTCGACTGTGCTGCTCTCTGTAAGCAAAACAAATAAATACAGAAACCCCTATCTCAGCTTAAATAGATCTCTTTACGGATGCATTATTCATGTGCCCTTCAGCAGACATGGCTTTAAATTATAGCTGGAAAACATTTCTCTTGCCTCGTTGCGGGGTGAATATATTGCCCTTTTAAAGCATCAGCAGGCCCGGTTGACACTAATGATTCTGGCTACAGCTGACTATATATAACCTACTTTACGAATCTGGAGGTTCGGAGAATAAATCCAACTGTCACAACAGGGAAAGGTGAGAGGAGATTTGTGTGTTTCGGTGAACCTCGGCTCATTGAAACGGTTCTCTGAGCATCACAAGGGAAACACAAGATTGTCAGAATAACTTGTTCACCGCGACTGTTACGTTCCACCGGGATAAAAATATAAATAAACATGAATTGGACAATATGGGCAGCTTATAACGGCGTATTAGGGCCATCATAATCAGAAAGAGGAAAACTGAAATGCTCAGATTGATCTCAGAAACTTTCTAGAAGAAACGTTGAAATTTCTGAGTTTGAAAGGTTGAAACTTTGCCAGAAAAAACTCAGAGGTTTGACAACTAATTACAGAAAATTTCTATTAAAAAGAACTTGGAAATTTCTTAGTCTGAAAAGTCACAAATTTGTTAGAAAAAAATCTGAAATTTAGAGATTAACCTTAAAAATTTTTTCGGATATTTATTGAATTTCTGAAGTGGAAAATCTGATAGGAAAAACTAATTCGTTTTGTGATTAGTTGAAATTTTCAACTTTCTGTAACTTTTGAGCTTCAAACGTCGAACCTTTCACTTTTGAAAACCAGAAATTTTCAGGTTTTTTTTTTCAAAAACATTCCTGTCTGATGGCAAATTTCCTGTTTTTATTACTTTTCAAACTGATTTTTTTTTTGCTTTTTCTAGAAAATTTCTGAGGTTAAACTCAATATTTCAGAATTTTCTTCGCCCAAATGTTTGACTTTTCAAACTCAAAATTTTTCTAGAAAAAGCTTGGAAATGTCAGAAATTGATTTTCTACGTTTCTATTAGACATTTTTGAATTTTAAAATTCCATTTTTTTCTGAAGAAAATTTTCTGACAAAAATTTTTGTATTGTATTGAGAAAATTTTGTTTTTCTCAATACAAACTGAGAAAAACACATTTTGCATTGTTTTTCTCAAACGACGTTTCTGATTTTCTCTCACAAATTTTCCCCTTTTCAAATTCTGAAGGTTCCTAGTTTTTTTCTAGAAACTTCCAGAGATCAGAAATCCAGATTTTTTTTTTTGGCAGAAATGTGCTCCTCCTGTTTTCATTTATTTTTGTCTGCATTTGCCCTGGAACGCCGCCGTAGCAGCCTGTGCTCACGTCGGAGTTATTTTCCGTCAGCTCAGTGAATCCTGACAATGAGACGGAGCCGAAACACGAAGCTCACGATGTAATTTGGAGGAGAATAAAGAAAGAAAAAGAAAGAAAAGGCCTCAGCTGGGCAGAAAATAGCTCCCCATTTCCCTCAGAGAGATAACGAATAAAGAGCTTCTGTAAATGTCAGTTTGTGGGCGAGGGTAATGGCAGGTGTGCCACAGGGCAAATGAGAGTGTTTAGCTGGAAAAAGCTTCATGATATTTACAGTAATGGGACAGTTTGGCTGATACCTGGAGGGAAATGGAGGCGTCCCACTGGGATAATTATGTGGGCCGGTGTTATTCTCATAAAGAGTCGGTGCGTCGCATGTCACCTCGCGCTCCAACTCGTTTAGGGGAAACATGGAGAAGCTGGCGTCTGGGCAGGTGAGGAGATTTATTCAGGCTGCATCAAATTGTGATAAGATTTAAAATATACAGCATTTTTATTGCTGCGGTTTGAGCTGGAAAGGTTTTATACTGCTGCTGGCTTCAAAACAGAACAAATCCTCAAATGTACCAGAATAAAAAAAAATAAATTATACAGCAGCCTTCCTATTCATGAGCACCTCTGGTAAAGATGTACAAACCTTAGAACATTAATCTCACATTGCAGGAGGCTCCCAAAGGGGAAAATGATAAACTCAGGAAAAAAACATAATATTTTCATTTATTTTAAATCACAGGTGCAACAACTGAGAATTTTAGGAACAAATAATTTACTTTTCCTGTCTTACATCTAGAAACAGTTAATCTGTAATGTTCTAGAGCGGCTGGATAGGCGATAAAAATAAAATCAAATGTACACCAAATCTGAATTTCTCGCTTTCCTTCATAAAAAAAAGTTACAAATGATAAAAAATATTTTAAAAAAACTGGCTTTTATTTCAGTTGTCCCTTCTGTGAGTTGTAAGATGGAGTAATATTGATTAATTATGAGACTATTTTCATAATATTAGCAGAAAAATGAAAAAGAGGAAGTTGTTTTAATGAGAAAACAGCTTTCAGTTCTGCTGAAATTAGAAATTAAGTTATGTTACAAGAATATAGTTGTAGGAGAATAAAGTCGTATGACAATAAAGTTGAAATAATATAAGATTAAAGATGTAACATTAGGAAAATGAAGTAATTTTATGTGAACGCCAAAAAACTAACAAAAATGTAATTATAAAAGCCTTTTTCTCAGTAAAACAACTTTATTTTCTCATTTTTATTCTCCTAATATTATGAAATAACTTGTATATGTGAACATGGTGTACACATGCTACTGCATGTTGCTACATGGAATTTAGCAGAAGCTAATGCTAAAGCTCTACTTTCAATTCAAATGATATCTGCCCTTAAAAGACTACAACCCTAAGGCATTAATTTAATAATAATTTATGTTATCTAAGGGCCTTACATATTATTTTTATGCTTATGTTTTGTTCTCTGTTTTATTTGTTTTCTGTACGTTTCTTGTTTCAAATAAAGGTAAAGAATAAAAAGGGAGAAGGCGAGGACAGGAAGTGAAACTGCTATTAATAAACTTCAGAATAAGAGCATGAATAGAACAGTCAATAACCAAAACTTCAACACAAATGTCAAAACAGCAAAGTAAATTAGCACTTTAGAATTTATTAAAAAGAATAATCTAAGGAAAGCCAAGTATGCTAAAAGTTTTCAAAGTTAGCTAAGGCGCTAATCCAAAAACTAGCTCTGCTTTTAGCGGATTAGCAGAAGTGTGCCTATTGCTGATTATTTGTTGTCTAGGCTTCAAAGCATAAATGGTGAGCTGGATGTGGAAACAGACTCAAAGTTTCATGTGTTAGAAAATAACTTCAAAGCTGGGAAATTAAAGATTTTAAAAAGTTTTCTGGTACAAGAAGACAAGCATTTTCCTGGTGTTGACAGTATCTGCTTTCTGCAGATACAAGCTGTTTCCAGCAACTAAAGGAGATGATGATGAGTGCAATTTGCAATCGCACCAAACAAAACGACAAAAAACATCTTTTTGGGTCATTTTGTAATTACCGCAAACGAAGACACATAAAAAAAGTCAACCCTTTCTACTGTGCTGGGTCAACTTCACCTCTCTCTCTCTCTTTGGAAATTGTTGCTGCTGTATTGGAGGAAATGAAAACAACCCAAACAGAGTCGCAGACTGAGGGACGACGATAAGTAAATAAAACTGTTTGCTTACAACAGATTCAAAGAGCTGCGAAAGGCAGCTTGTCCAAACATCCAAATCCCAGGATCCTGCAGGAAACAGGCCCGACACAAACAACAACGGCAGTCTGTCACCGCACAAAGGAGCCTGGCTGTATTTATAGCCAGTGGGAAGACAACAAACGCGATAATCTAAAAATGAGCTGGTGAGAAGAGTCCAAAATGTTATTTTCACTGAGGTAAAGATGGATTTGGTCCCTAAGGAGGCGCATCATTATCTGCAATAAGGATCCAAACTGGAGCAAAGTCTACTAGGCTGCGTTCACACTGCAGCCTGAAGTGACTCAATTCTGATTTTTCTGCCAGGCCGTTCACACTGCCAGTAAATGGACCTGTATGTGTTCTGCAGTGTGAACGGACAAACGACCTGAAAGTGTCCTGCATGCGCAGTAGTGGGCGCTATAGCGTCAGAGTTCTCAGTGATCTGCCAACCGCCATAGAAGAAGAAGAAGAGCTCAGTGTTTGAGGAAGTAAACATGGAGGCTAACCGTGGAGCTTAGCTACATATTTGAAGTTGTTGTCCAACGGAGCAACATATTAACAACTTAATCCTCATATAGTCCATCATGGTTGTTGTTTTTCTTCCTGGTTGCTCGTATCAGGACACAGAATAGTGAGATTTGTTGAGAATCAGTGACGTTCAGTTCGGATAAATGAGACCTGGAGGTTATGGTCGCATTTGAATCGGATCCTTCGGATATGAGTCACATTCTAAAAGGATCCGACCTGAGCTGTTCACACTGCCATGAAAGGATCGGATACAGGTCGCATTACGTCAAAAAAGTCGGAATTGGGTCACTTCAGGCTGCAGTGTGAACGCAGCCTGATTCTTTGCCTCCAACTTAGTCACTTACTGCAAAACTGAAGCTCAGGTATTCAAAAGGTAATCAGCAAATTTTGAGTGAACTTTTAAAATTCTGCACACAGAAAATGCAAATTGGTTTTTTCATCTACTGGTTTGGAGCGAGTCAACCAGGCTGAAGCACATCTTCACCAGATGTTGATGCTACGCTACGCCTGTAACAAACAGGAAGTAGCATGGAGGTCCGTGGCTCTGGTAAGGCACAGACCAACCGTGGAAAGGAAATTTCCCTAAGTCAGAACTCATTCTGCAAATTTACATCTCCCCTTTTCTGCATTAACTCTTGTTTTTGCCAAAGTCAAAAACTACAGATGTTTATTACATTCACTAAAGAAAAAGAAGAAAAATTAGCTCATAATTATGAGATCTGGATCTTGTACAACCAAGAGATATGGAGCAAGACATCTGCTGCTTCACTACTAAGTTGTGTGAACATTAGAAATAACACATCAAATGAGACATCAAAACATCAAAATAACAAATTAATGTTTTTACAGGAACATTGTACCATTTTATAGTACAATTGAGTAAGTATGTACGGTGGCCCAGAAGGGCAAATCCCTAAACTATAAGGTGAAAAAGTCAACAGTGTTTTTCCAATTTGTAATTCTGTTTAGTGACAGGATCAATATTATTCAATATTAAGGAGTTATTTCAATCAATCAATCAAATTTTATTTGTATAGCACACTTCAGCAGCAAGGCATTTCAAGGTGCTTTCCATAATTAAAGAAAAAATAAAAACAGTATGTGACATTAATAAATAGATAAAATGTAAAGATAAAAACATTAAAAACATCAAAGACTAAAAAAAACCAGCACTCTAACCCTAATGTAGCCATAAGCAGCTCTAAACAGGATGGTTTTAAGTTGAGATTTAAAGGCTCTCAGTGTTTCAGCTGTTTTACAGTTTTCTGGAAGTTTGTTCCAGATTCGTGGTGCATAGAAACTGAATGTTGCTTCTCCTTTTTTGGTTCTGGTTCTGGGGATGCAGAACCAGAACCAGAAGATCTGAGGGGTCTAGACGGTTGGTACAGTAACAACAGATCTTTAAGGTATTGTGGTGCTAAACCGTTCAGTGATTTATAAAGTCTATCCTGTGAGGGAGCCAGTGGAGGGACTTTGAAACTGATGTTATGTCTCTGTCTTCCTGGTTTTAGTCAGAACAGCAGCAGCAGCTTCTGGATCAGCTGCAGCTGTTTGATTGATTTGTTAGTCAGACCTGTGAAGACGCTGCTGCAGGAATCAATGCGGCTAAAGATAAACTCATGGATGAGCTTCTCTAGATCTGAGACATCAGTCCTCTAATCCTAGAGATGTTCTTCAGGTGATATAAGGCCGACTTTGTGACTGTCTTGATGTGACTCTGAAGGTTCAGGTCAGAGTCCATCACTACTCCCAGGTTTCAGGCTGATCGCTGGTTTTCAGTTTAATAACTGAAGCTGAGCATTGACTCTGGTTTGCTCCTCTTCAGGTCCAAAGATAATAACTTCAAACAAGATGATATGTCTTTCTGTAGATTTACTTTCATGTTAGTTTTGTAGGAAGATATTTGCAGTAGAAACTAGACAAAAATACTTAAGATTTTGTGGTTTTGTAGTGAAGGCAGAGCTTTGGGTGAATGGGAAGGGCTTTGTATACATCGAGGTATCTTGAATAGCTGTCAAAATAAATTCAAACTATTTCCAGTTTGTGTATGGAAAGATCAAAAATGTCCAAAATAAATAAAGAAATAAACTTAAATGTGCATGAATGAGTCACATTAACACTGCTGGTTTCTTTTTGAGTAGATATTAATATTATACCACAATTAGAGTAAATTTCCATAAATTCTGTGTTTAAATGCCATACAGGAAACATTTGTCCGGTTCTTTCATCTGTACCCGTATGTTCTGCTCCTGGTCTTTCCACCTCCTGGTATTTGGGTCATTTTCCTGCCGTAAATCTCTTCGTTATTCGCCTCCACGCCTGGGTAGCCATGTAAACAGCAGCCCTGCGCTGTAATTACCACCACATCCAGCTGTATGAGTGTCTGCTCAGGTAATGGGGAGGTGAGGATGGCTTCACAGAGACGGATCTGCATGGTAATGAGGGAAGCTGGAGCAGGAAAGGCGGGGCTGCTGTAATTAAAAGGCCATCCTGTCATACAGGAAGATGCAAGCAGCTGGGTTGTTGCTCATGCACGTCATCCAGAAACATCACTGGTGTAATTTCAATTAAACACCATTGAACGGATGAACAGCCAGTCATCTGAATAGCTATAAGTGGCTTGTTTGGCCCAGGAAGAGATTTGGTCAATCAGCAGTTACTCCCAAAGCTCCGGAGCTGCGATCAACGAGCTGCAGCTGATTCACATGTGATCTCTCTCACACTCAGAAGAACCTGGGCGGCCTATTTAAAGCACCTCCTTGAACAGATCAGGACAGAACTAAACATGTTCATTACATTTGTTGCATTAAATAATTCTTATTTTCAGCTGTTTTATGAAGTCTTGCCACTTTGTATCCAGGCAAGCTGCAAACAGATGCTCAACTATACAACCATACATCTTTGTAAAGCAGAAGTGGAGCCTCCTGCACACCCAACAAGAATACAGAAAGCAGTTTCTGGATGCTAAGACAACAACAAAAGACTTTGTCTTTTCCAGCAGCCATTATGGTGTGTTGAGAAGAGGAATTTGAACACTGATGGTCTCTGGTTTGGGACCATCACTGCTCAGCTATGGGAAATCGTTTCTAATTCATCAAACCTACGCTGCTAGATTAACAACCAGTTTGAGAGGAACTGGGAATTCACACAAGTCCTGTTTAGTCCACTTTAGTCCAACTGTAGTTGGTTTGCCTACAAAATTGGGTTCATTTGGTGTGAATGTACTGTATATGTGAACGCCAAGCAGACTATAGACCGCTCCAAAAGCAGGAAGCGGACTGTAACGCAAGGCATTCTGGGTAAATACAACCAAAACAAATATACTAGCCTAGCGCTAGCATTAGAAATGACTCGTGATCTTCAGCAAAAGACAAAAGAGAAATTCTGCAACCGCTAAAATAGGACGCTAATCTACTTTTTTGTTTTGATTTGTGAAGAAAAAAAGCGCACTCAGTGTCTTTTTCAGAGGTTTTCATGTTTTTTTCCTTAACTAGTTTTTGGTGTAGTGCCCCCACAGGCGAGGAGGGGAACAGGTTTTCCAAAAGGTTTGGTTTGTTTGACACGTCAGAAGCTTAAATTGTAAGAAATGTTGCAATTTTGGTTCAAAATTGACTGAATCCACTGAACTATCAGGTGTGAAATCAGCCTAAGAAGGACCAACTCTATCAACTAGCGACTGAAGAATAATGGTATGAAAGAGTGGAATTTGAATTAGTGATAGACATAACTCATCTTTATACTGGAAAAATGCTACTTTTAAACACACACACAACATCTTGTATGACGTCGCTCTGCTAAAACTCTGAGGTTTGAATCCTTGTACGATGTTGCTCTGCTAAAACTCTGAGGTTTGAATCCTTGTACGAAGTCGCTCTGCTAAAACGCTGTTCAAGGAGACCCCATAAGGGCAAGTCCTCACGTGGATCAATGTTTTTAAATGTTTTTATTTTTATTTTTACTTTTAATAATGTTTTTATCTTTTTTAATCTTGTTCAAAATCTCTGTCTCTTTCTGTTTTTATTTTTATTTTAAATTGTGTAAAGCACTATGAAATGCCTTGCTGCTGAAATGTGCTATAAAAATAAAATTTGATTGATTGACAAATAAAGAACACAACAGCGTATATGTACCTGGAGAACATGGTGCAGAGTGTGCAGAATGTCAGAGGAACAAAGACGCAGCAATAAAGTCTCTCCATGAACCAATGAGAAACATAAAACTCTGTGTCGTGTTTCAGCTGCAGATGAAACATCAGCATTTTCAGAACATTTTCCGCTTCTGTTTGCTGCACTCAACACAAATGAGTCCAAAAATCTGAGTTTATCTGATCTTAATGATGTTCCCAGATACGCTTAAGATGCCAGTTATCGTCCTCGCATCTGGTCTCTGATCTCATCCAGTAAGATTTAGATAAACTGAGTGGGGATTAGTGAATCATCTCGTATCCTCCAGCGTCTGAACATTAAAACAGGCAGAGAGGATAAGTGGCTCTTCACAGAGAATCACCCACTGCTCCTCAACGCGGCGCGAATCTACATGTTTCCTCTCATCTCTGGGATGTTACAGCCGTCAGAAATGTCAGCACTGAAGGATGTGCTTCCTCCCACGCTATACGACTGGAAGCAGCTCATACTGTGAACGTATGTAAATGGGGATCAGAGTTAAACGAGTATCAGCCTCATCTAACTAAGTAAACTTAAGAGCTCATTGGTTCAACTGTTTTACCTTGAGCTTCATTTCTACGTCTTGTGTTTGTCGTCTGAAGAGGCTAAATAGCTGCTATCGATGCAAAAGGTGAAACTCTGATGGGAAAAAACGTACAATTCTCGACAGTGGAATTATCTTATCCCTTTGTTTTCTCAATGGTTTCCAAATATCTATCTATCAATCAATCAATCAATCAATCAACCAACAACCAACCAACCAACCAACCAAACCAATCAATCAATCAATCAATCAATCAATCAATCAATCTCTTTATTCAGACACAGTTATTGTCCATAAACAGACAAAACAAGAACAATAAAAAGAATAAAAACTATATAATGAATAAAGAGCTTTTCAGCAATATTTTGTCACTCAAAACTTCTGTTCTGCTCTGCATCCCCAGAACCAGAACCAAACGAGGAGAAGCAGCATTCAGTTCCTACGCACCACAGATTTGGAACAAACTTCCAGAAAACTGTAGAACAGCCGAAACACTGAGTGTCTTTAAATCTCAAATTAAAACTCACCTGTTTAGAGCTGCTTATGGATAAATTGCGGGTTTTAATGTCTTAGGTTTGAGAATCCTTGTGCGATGTCGCTCTGCTAAAAGGGAATTTGATTGATTGATTGATTGATTGACTCAAATTCAAATTTGAGTGAACACTGACCAGCAAATACGTTTGGAAATACAGTAGATTACATTATTTTATAGATTGCAAATTCATTTTGATGAATGCTGTCAAAGGAGCAGTTGAGCCAGAATGTGCTGATAAAACTCATTAAATTGTTGAAATATTAATCAAATGTTCCATCTGAATTTAAAACTAAGAAATTTTGCCATATTTTTGCTCACATATGGCAGTAAATGTGACTTTTGTTACTCTTCATAACAATTACGAGCTGTGTAATTGTAATTCAAAATAATTGAAAAATTGAAAATGACAATTTGAAAATAAATTAACTTAATGGAAACACATCAATTGGTTTTATGATTGAATCAAAATTGGTTTATTTTGCTAAATTTCAGTGGGAAAACATTTTTTGCATCACATGAGTTGCATGATCAAAAACCAGATGTTACTACTGGCAGAAACTACAAAGAAGACGACAGGAAGTAGCTTGAGGATAATAGAGTTGCATGTTTTTTTAACAACTAACTGCGTAAGCAAACTTAATCTTTGTGATTTTAATTGCATTTTTTATTTAGTGGGAATGTACATTAGAAACTATAACTTGACATGTAGTAAGGCTGAGGCAGTAGAAGAAACACTGCCACCTGCAGGTGGGAGTTAGCATCACTTCGATGCAATAGTGTGGAGTTTTATTGATTTTGCGTAAAAAAATTCTTATCATAGCAACTGACTATTGTAATTTGACAGTAAACAGATAAAATCAGCTTTTGTTTGAAAATATAATGCTTAAGAACAACTGTTATCTTTTATAAGGCTACAGGGACACATAAAAGGTTATGACGGACCAGATTTGGCCCTCAAACCTTGAGTTTGACACATGTGTGATAAATCTTTGGTGGTACTAACAGAGACAGTAAAATATTCTCTTCTTTAAAGATCAAACTCTGAAAAATACAACAAATCATACCAAACCTGCAGTGGCAAAAACTCAAACTGAGACATGAATTATTCACTTTGTGGATTTACCAACTTTTGCCATTAGAGCGTGATTCTCGGCTGGTCGAGTTAAGTCACAGTTCTTCAATTTGCATCACGTTTTTTTCCTTTTTGTACCATGATTGCTTCAGAAAGCCTTTCAGGTTATCTTCCTGTCTCATTTCATCACGAGAGCAAACAAACCACCGGTCAAGATCGAAGTAGATTAGGGGTTCAGAAGCACATTAACCAGCTCTGCATGCAGGCAGCTGTCAGTGTTAAAAGCTTTGCTCTTCAGAGCCATTAGCAGGCCTGAATGTGAAGCTCCCTGCAGGCGCAGAGGGGAAGAAAATCACAACAAAACGAACATCCTGTGCAAGGCGTTCCTAAAAAGCTAAAAAAACAAAACAGAAAAACAAGCCCTTAGTTATAAGAAAATATCTCCCGAAAAGCCGAAGAAGAGCAGAGTACCCTCAAAACAGATGTGTGTTTTGCTCATTTGCATGATTGGAGAGAGAAGGACTTTGAAGATGCCTTTTGATAACTGAAAAAAGAAAAATAAAACAGCACAGTAGCAAAAAGTCGCTGGAAGAAAATCACTCATGAAAATGTTTAATTCATGTGCCGACTTCAGTTAGAAGAACTATCTAATGTGTTGGTATTTTATGGAGATTTTCTGGCTGAACGCTACTTAAAAATGTTTTCATTCAAGATCTCTTCCTCCTCCAGGCCCACTGCTCTTGATTTCACTACTGTTTGTATAAAAAAACAAAAAGATATTTAAAAAAAGTTTCCAAGGGAAAAAAACTGAAAACTTTTATTGATGTGAACATGAAAGATGCTGTGATTCATTCATGTTTCAGATCTCACTGTCATCTGCATAACATTTCAGTTTTGGCAAACAAGGACGACTTACCAGGGTAGAAATAATTAAAAACCACAAGAGTTTGTTTTTTATATGGAAAGTGCTAATTTAGTCCAGAAATAATAAATTTTATCACCTAATGGGGAAGGTTTTCCCCAACAAAATGGTGTCATTGCTAAGCTAGTGCTAGCTTAAGCTGTTTTCTGAAAAGTATTTTCTCTCTTTTATCAAACAAATTTCAATATTAATCTAGATTTATCCATGTGTACCTAATAGTATTCTGAACATCTGAGTATAAAACATGGATCTAATTTTGTTATATTAACTATATTCCACATACGTGAAGCTATGCTAATGGGATCCACAATTAGCGATAGCAAAAGACTTAATCCGAAAACATTAATTTCAGATGTAAAAACCATACAATAAGAATGCAGTAGGCTGTTTAGTTTTTATAAATATAAATTAAATTTGATAGTGTTTGCGCTGCAATGCATTCTGGGTTGCAGTGTATGCTAGGTGCTACAGAACTAGCTTCATCCAACAAGAACAGTAATTATTGCCCAATAAAAGTAATAAAATTTGAATCGGAGCGTGTTCAAACTGAAAGCAAGAGGAAATGAAGAAGACAACGATCAAATGGAGGAAGAGAAGATATTTGGCCAAAAAATATCGTGTTTGTGCTGCTTGGAAATGCTAACATAGAAGGAGATTGTCGTTTTCTAAAACTAACTTCAGTTTTTAACTCAAGGTGGTTGCAGTAAAAATTTAAATATTTCCTCAAATATATTCGAATGGTGTGTTAAAAAAAAAAGATGCTTCGTTTGTTTTGATTTTGCTACTTCTAATGCTGTTAGCTCCTGCTAATGCTGCTAGCTACAGCTAATATAGTAAACAGTAGATCACAACATATTTAGGCCATAATGTTCAAGTAGCCGTGGATCCAGCTGGTTTGGCAAAGTGGTCAAAAGTTTTTGCTCCTTTTCACAAAAATGACATTTTGTGTGTTAAAATATCCATATCTGTTAAAAATGTTGAATCTGCTCCCTTTGTTTCTTATCTACCTGAGTTTCTGCACCTTGGATCCTGCTCATCTGGGCCAAGCTCAACTCCATGCACTACTTTCTGTTTTTAATATCTGGAAAAGAACGAGGAAGTGCGTCCATTAGTGATCTGAAAGGTGTGGCAACAAGTAGCAACCAAATTACTACCTTCAGGTTTCTTTGACATTAAAACATAAAATATGGAGACAAATGTAACTGCACTCTGATTGGCTCACAGATCTACAGGTTAAAGGTGAGCTAAATGTTGAGCACCTGAATCATAACAGATCACGGCTTCAATTTTTTGTTAAATTAGTTAAAAAATAAATGGGTGTTCTTTAATATTTTGGGGCTAAAATCCAACATGTAATCAACATTTCTTCTTGTTTTCTATTACAAGAATTAGCATTAGCTTCTCACTAAAGATATTTAGTGTTTTAAATGTTTTCTTTCTTGGATATAATTTGGAAAATAATTAAACTGTGATCTGCACAAAAAAAACTAATGATGGATAAAAGAGACACCAGACCTCCACTGATCTCCTAGCAACCTCGTAATGAGACTTTTATTAAATTAATGTACAGCTTTGATAATAAACATTCATTTTTTGTGCGTTTTTAAATCCTCCTTTGGCCTGATAAAAGAAAGGGAAATATTTCTGTAGTTTGAAATGTTGCCTAAAGAAACATGTTTGAACTTTTGCTCAGATTTTTTAGTATAGGTGATTCATGAAGTACTTTAAATCTTAAAGATATAGTTTGATAGCTGAAGTGGGGTTGCAGAGTTAGTAATGAGCAGTAAGTATCCTACCTGCAGTCAGCCGCCACAATGTCAAACTCTTATGTGCTAGTAATGTTAGCAGCTATTTGGAACCAAGCTAATGGCTACTCAGAGGGAAGCTAAGAGCTACATCGATTCAAGCTAACGGCTACTCTCAGGTTAGCTCAGCAGGTCTTGATGTTTAACTGGAGTTTTTTCCCAAATTCTGTTTAACAACACATTTTTCCCATGTTATAAGCGCAATAATCAATATTAAGGAATTATTTACTTAAAACAAGCTCCTTTATCTTGCTAAAAAGTTGCTAGTTTTGTCTTATTTTAAGTGTGCTAAAATATTCTCACTAGAAACTAGATAAAAAACACTTGGTAAGATTTTCTAAACTTGGATCACGCTAACCGCTGGCTACTGCAGGTAAGATAGTGACTATTCGCAATTACTACACACAACCCCAAATGCCCTCTTAAGATATTCAAAACCGGTTCAAAACATTTGAAGAGGTGACATTGTCATTTCACAAAGCAGCACACACGATAAAACGGTTTGCATTTGAGCAAACAGCAGCTCAAACGAACTCAAGAATCCGATTAAAGTTAAAAAAAAAATCCCTTTACATACGCAAACATTCATTCTTTTCCTACAGAAAAATGCCATGAGCACGACGGAGTATTAAGGCCACATTAAGATCAAAATTAAAATTAAAAGGATAAAATTGTAATAATTTCAGAATAAAGTGAAATATTTTGAGAATGTCAAATATTTTTATTCTTTCACTGTGATATAAACACGTCAAAGTATAGTAAAACTTTAATAATATAAGAATAAATATATAAAATTTGTTTTTTATTTAAAATGTTTTCCATTGTGAGATATACAAATTATAGAAGTGGAAAAATAATACAGGGATAAAGTTGAAATAATACGAGAATAACGTCGTACAGTTCCTGTTTTTAAATTATTTTTTATAGTGTGACATAAAGAAATCAAATAAAGCATAATTAAATCATTTTGGGAGATTAAAGTCATAAATATTTTATATAAACAAATTATTTAATACTAAATAATTGCAGAATAAAGTCAAAATACTTGAAGTCATAATATTTCAAGAATTAAGTCTTAAAGTTATGACTATTTTGATATATTTCAGTTTTATGACTTTATTCTGTAACTGTAAATATGAATATTTTTGTAATGCAGCCCTAAAACTCCGTCATACGTCAGGAACATCACAAACACAAAGTTAAAACAGCCCATAAAACCACCTTTCACCAATGTTCACATTTACATTTTTAATATTTACAGTTGCTTAAACCAGGATTTGAACAACTCAGCTCCATATTTACACAATATACAGAAAAGGTCAAAACTCTGTGCTGCTCCGTGTTTTTACGAGTCCATTTTTGCATCCATTAAAGAGAGTAAGCGGCTCTTGGTGAAGTCCGGAGGCGCGGTTCTGTCCTGGATGAACACGTCGGCCTCCGCTCACATGAAAATCTCCTTGGCGTTTTCGTTTTTCCGGCCCTCAGTCTGGTTGTTGTAGTGGAAATCTTGGCTCTCTTCCTGTTTGGCCGCCTTGACCTCGCGACTCCGATACGTCTCTTTTCTCCTGTAGAGGAATCTGGCGGTTACGGCGAAGACGGCAACGATCACAAAGATGGCGACCGCTATGACACCTGCGGGGCAGAGAGCATTCGCAAACACACAGACGATGTTTGGGGTTGTGCAGCCCGGAAAGAACAGAACCCACAACGTCAGAAATCCTTCGTCGTTTACGGACGGGAACTTATTGATACCGGTTCCATTATCGATTAGAAACGGACATTTGAACATGAAACATGAAAATCAACGCGCCTCGTCTGAAAACATCTTCTCATTTATGAAATATTAATGTAAATGTTAATATGAGACCACAAAGAAATGATTAACTTTGCACCTGGAATTCAAGCTTTTTCCAGGACTTCAACACCAGTACAGCTAGTTTGTAGTAATTTTTATATTTTTTGTATTTCTCATCTGTTTCTATATTTAAAATTAGTTTTTTCATACTTCAAACTGGTGACTTAAAGTGATGTTTCAATAGTTTTGCATTTAAAGCAATAAAATATTTCCTCATTAATTTTTTACCTCTTTTTAATATTTTTGTTACTAGTTTAAAAAGCTACCAATTTGATAAATTGTCCGAATATCAATAGATTACTCGATTACCAGAATAATTGATGATTTGAAGTCTTTAGGTTTTTTACACTGAATTTTTCTCAGTTTTTTCCTCTTTATATATCTCTACTAGCTTAAGTAGAAAACAGAATAAGTTTTTAATCAATTAATTGTCAGAATATCAATAGATTACTTGATTAACTGAAGATCTGAAGTATTTATGTGTTGAAAAAACTGCAAAAGAAGAAATCTGACATTTCCACAGCGCTGAAACTCCACATCATGAGTATAAATGCACTGTAACCGTTTTTGTGGTCAATTAAACTTTCAAAGAAAGAAAAGGGAGATAAGTTGAGGTTAAAGAGAGGGCAGGCAATTATTCTCCAAGCGCATGAAATTTAAAAATCGCCTGAACTCGGCGGATTCTCTGCGAATGCAGCAGTTGGTCGTGGTCAAATCGTCTCTTTTTGCCCTGCAGTCCGTTTCTCCAGCTAACCGTAAGTCAGTTCGCTCATTTCTCCAAGTTTATACTAACTGGAATTCCAGAATAAGTCTGAAATCAATTTCTCTCAGTATCTTTGGTTTTAAAGCCCTGAAACATTTGAAGACAACAGAGGAAAAGAAAGAAGCTCGGCTGTAATTAGTTTTGTGTGCCGAGTGCCAAAGTCGCAAAGATTCGGCCGATTTTAAGTGACTCGATTTGTGCGGTCATGGTTCCAACCGAGGCAGAGGAGGAGAAATGAAATGTATTTCTGATGGAACATTTCTCTTCATCACCGCTGTGGGGAAAGTTTGATAGTTTACGGAGAACCTACCTCCGATTAATGCCGAGTCCGACTTCATGGCGTTCACCAGAGGCTGACCAGAACCAACAGAGCCAGACTGGTCTGCAGCAGAGAGACAGTGAAGAAGAGTGAGAGGAAACTAGATTTAGAGTATTTTAATGAGAATAAAAGCAGGACAAAGAAATGCCAGCAGAAGTGATGACTAGATTGTGCTACTAAAACTGCAATATAAGGGAATTAATAAAAAAAACAATTGGCTAACAGTAATTTTAAATGCAGTTGATCCACACCTTGTTGCAATTAAATATTTGCAGATTTTCTTGAGGAACTTGACGTTAAATTAGTCACTTTTTTATTAAGAGCGTATTTGATGAAACTTGGGCAGTTTCTACTAAGTTCGGTCACTTGGTGACGTGTGAATAGAAAAAACTCTGGTCCATTTTCCTACTAAGTTCGGTTCACTTGAGGAGGTGTGAATACAAATCAAACTCTGGTCCAATTTCCTACTAAGTCCGGTTCACTTGAGGAGGTGTGAATACAAATCAAACTCTGGTCCAATTTCCTACTAAGTCCGGTTCACTTGAGGAGGTGTGAATACAAATCAAACTCTGGTCCAATTTCCTACTAAGTTCGGTTCACTTGAGGAGGTGTGAATATAAATCAAACTCTGGTCCATTTTCCTACTAAGTTCGGTTCACTTGAGGAGGTGTGAATACAAATCAAACTCTAGTCCGCCTACAAACCTCGTTCTCGGCTCAGTTAAAGTAAACCCTGGTGTGGTTTGAATGAAAATGTGAACTCCAAGCAGACCATAAACCGCTCCAAAGTCAGGAAATGGACTACAGCGCAGGGCATTCTGGGTAAATAAAACCAAACCAGCTACGTTAGCCTAGCGTTAGCTTAGAGGGAGAAATGGCTCTTGGTATTTTCCCAAAGACAAAACAGAAAACCACTAAAATCTGACGCTACTCCATTTTTGTTTACAGTTTGTGAAGAAGGAAGTTGTGCTCAGTGTCTTGTTCGGAGTTTTTTTTTGTCATTTCCTTAAGTAGCTCTTGGTGCAGCGCCCCCACAGGCGAGGAGGGGAACAGGTTTTGACAAGGCAGCAGCTGAAAATGTAACAAATGTTGCAACGATGGAACCAAGTCTATCGGACTATCAAGTGGGAAAACTTCCTAAAATATTAAAACGGAAATGCATCTAACGAAGCTGAGATATTAATATGCTGAGATCTGGAAGGTATGAAATAACTTTGGTCTTCTGTTGTTTTCTAAACTGCTGTGTACATAGTCTACTTTTCTAGATGTGTATACGCACTGCATGTGTATTTATTGTCTGTCTGGGCAGCGACTATTCTATTCTATTGCTAAGATGGTTTCCAGTGTGTGTATTAATGACAAATATAGCTGATTGTGATTGATATGTAAAAGCAGTTGAAAGGATAAAGCACCAAGTGGTTGTAAATATGTTTTATAGTTACTGTGTTCATGTTTACATGTATAATTTTAATCCTGTGCCAATTAAAGAACGTCCTAAATACATTCAAATGCGTCTAGATAAAAATCATTCCAAGCCTGAAAATCTCAAATCTTTTGGGATCAGAGCAGAAAAATCTCCAAGAAGACGATGAAAATATTGTCTAAGAAACATTTGTTTTGTTGTTTGCTCAGTAAATATTAATGTATTGCCCATCTGCTGATAACTTAAACACCATCTGTGAATCAAGAGAGCATAAGGCTGGGCAATTATTTCCAGAACAAGAAGAAAGGCCCTGTGCTTGTTTTTGAATCATATTTACAGCTGCGGCCTGAGGATAAAAACTCAGCACTGCGCTCCGACTGAGGCCCATCTGCTGTTCAACAGAACCCTGTCCCAAATACGCTTTGTTTATGCTCAGATCGATCCGTCATCTGGGATTATTTTTAACACAAACAGAAAGAAAACTTTTAAATGCAGGCATTTGAGAAAATGAAACACTCTGAACATTAAAGTACATTAAATCAGGCAGGGGGAATCTAATCCATCTTTCTCTGGTTTAACTGGTTTCCACCAGAAAACCTTTAATGTTGCTTGTATGAAACGTAAACGGGTCACAATACAACTTTCTGTTGTTTATCAAGGCAGATAAAGAGATTTTAAGACACACTTTCCTGATAGAAAATGGTGTGGTCACTTATTAGGACACAGAAAAAGACGGAGTGAGAGATTTTACTTTTATGTCAGATTCTCACTGCAGTAAAACTTGAAGAAACTCACAAAAGTAAATTTCATGAGTTCCTTCTCTCTCGGCAAAATAAATGTTTCTTTGTTCAAAATGTTTGTTTTTCCAGTAATTGTTTGTAACACAGTTGAAGTCAACAGCCAGACCATTGAGATGACGGTGGAGGTTGTGAGCATAAAGTTTCTCTGGTATGATAATCTTTCCCTCCAGGATTTCGCATTTTATTTGTGATTTTTTGCAATCAGAATGGCGTTACTTTACAAATATTTGCATAAAAATTTGCAATATTTTTTAAAGTCTAAAACCTGCATATAGACAAAAATAGGTGGGAAAAAATAACTCTAGTGGCCTTTATTTAGCGAGAGAGAGGAGGAAGTCATAAGTATTTTAGGTATTCTATAATAATAATACATTTTATTTAAAAGGCGCCTTTCTGGCACTCAAGGACCCGTACAAGAAGCAAAAGAGAAAAAACCAACCAAAGTATCTATAAAATCATACAAAAACAGAAAACCAAATTGACAACAAAACAAAACTATATATCTTTATAAAATGTCTACAAAATCTATATAAAATGAAACATATTAACAATGGTCAATGTGAAAAGCAGATCTGAATAGGTGAGTTTTGAGTTCCGTTTTAAAAATCGAAAATGGACTATGATTTTTAAATGATTTTATGATTTTTTTAGGGATTCTAGGTATTTACAGGTGATAACACTGAGGTCACACTTTACCTGACAGGTGGTGCGTGTTCTCAGCCGAGTATGGATTGGCTGAAGCCGACGAGCCGCAGTTGGACCGGACCAAAGGTCCGAGGACGACGACTGGGCTGGTGTCCGGGTGGAGCAGAGCTGCTTTCAGAGGGCTGATGGAGTTATACCGAACCACAGAAAGACAGCCGGCGAAGCCGAGCCGAGCCAGGTCCGGATCCAAGGAGTCCGAATCTGAGAACCAACCAATCAATCAAGTTTACTTGTATTCATCAACCAGGCAGTTCAAAGTGCTTTACATGATTATTACATTATTGTTAAAAAACATCACATATGTTCAAACCAGGTGGGTTTTTAGCCCTGATCTAAAGGAAGTCAGTGTTTCGGCTGTTTTGCAGTTTTCTGGATGTTTGTTCCAGATTTGTGGTGCATAGAAGATGAATGCTGTTTCTCCATGTTTGGTTCTGGGGATGTGGAACAGAACCAGAACCAGAAGACCTGGGAGGACTGGAAGGTTGCTATGACAACAGCATATCTTTACGGTATTGTGGTGGTTAACCGTTCAATGATTTATAGACTAACAGCAGTATTTTATAGTCTATTCTTTGAGCTACAGGGAGCCAGTGAAGAACTTTTAAACTGGCTGATGTTCTCCATCTTCCTGGTTTTAGTCAGAACTCAGCAGCAGCATCTGGATCTGATTGTTTTTTTAGGCAGACCTGTGAAAACGGTGTTGCAGTAATCAATGCAACTAAAGATAAACACATGGACGAGTTTCTCTAGATCTTTCTGAGACATAAGTCCTCTAATCCTGGAGATCAGGTGATAGGAGGCCGACTTTGTGACCGTCTTTATGTGGTTCAGGTCAGAGTCCATCCCTACACCCAGATTTCAGCCTGATCTCTAGTTTCTAGTTATAATAACTGAAGCTGTTCAACTCTAGATCGTTCTTCTTTAGGTCCAAAGATAAAAACTTTAGCTTTGTTTCTGTTGACAGAAGGCCGATTTTGTAACCGTCTTTATGCGTCTCTGAAGGTTCAGGACTGAATGCATCTTTCTTTTTAGACAGAGAATTCAAAAAGGTTGTTTGAAAACCCCTTTGGTCTAATTAATCACGATACGCACAAGCATTAGGCTGTCACCGAAGCTCATTGCTTCGTGTTATTACTCACTTCAGCTCATAAAAACATTCAATCCAGCTGACAAGCTGCCAAATATGCAGCTTTAACATCTGCATCCATCACTCCATGGGACAAATCTCCCCTCTCTGCCTTTATCTGTTAATTTCACCGACTCCATCCTCTCCATCACTCATCTGAACTCCTCACTGCAGCGTAAACAGCAGCTGCTAAAGCCGACACAAACAGCTGCATCAGATGACTGAGAGCTGACTGTTACCTGAACACATCTGCATGTTGATGAGGAAACATTACAGCCGTCTTTCAGCTGTTGCTCTGCTCGCTGCATCACGTCTCCCCCAGCCTCCCTGTGTTCCTTCTGGCTCCGTTAGTTAGCCTGATGGATGACGAGGCTGGGGCGAAGCGACGGGAAATCCACCTCGCCGCTGCTTTTCCCGATTCTGATTCGACTTTGTACGCGCGCCGGTTCGACAGAGGGGGTTGTGGGTCACATTTTGACATGAAGGGGGTTAAACCCTAGAGACAGCACTGGGCTGGGAGGAACTTTACATCAGAGGAGATCCAATTCATACCAGCTGGGGTGACGAAAACACTCTGCAGGCTGATTATTTACAAAATATCTGTCATGAGGTGGGATTGAGGTGGTGAGGAGAGACGCAGAAACCCAGGTATGAAGATGATAATGATGGTTTTAATGGTGAAGATGCTCAAACAGTCCAAAAACAGGCGGCACGGCACAGAAGTTAGCACGCAGCTAAAGACCGACAACAAAGACTGACACGATGAGCTAATGCCCGCACAGGACTTCACAGTTCAACTGTGCGGGCAGACTAACTATAAAGACGACGTGGACGTACGTTACACAAACTTAGACAATAGACAAGGACCCAACGAGGAACACAGACAACAGGTGGGACTAAATGCACACGGGGTAATCAAGGGAACGAGACACACCTGGGAGACAATCAACGGGGGAGACGCAGAGACAGAGACTCACAGGAAACAGGACTACGCATAAAACTCAAAAATAGCACACAGAAACACAGATCGTGACAATATCATTAGGTCTGTCACTCGCTACAAAGGTGTGCAAACTTTTATCAATATTCAGCTGATGTATGAAAACACAGTTGCACCGTTTCCATTAAGAGCCAGTATACTGTATTTCCCAGACACATTGTGACAACGACAAAAATCAAATATGACTTAAAATAAATTTGACTTCTTCGAAATTGGGCCTCTGTCTCTTTAAAAACTCCAGATCATTCTGAAACTCCCCCTTCAGAAAGTCATCACATTAACCCTTTAACAGCATTTTTACCAGCGTTTCATTGAGCAGTAGCTCATATAATGAACTCGGCAGATGTGCAGCTCCACCAGGTGTTTGCCAATTGCTGCTGGCTAGTCTGAAGGAGCAGAGTGGGGAAGCTGCAGCTCTGAGGAAGAGGAGCTTTGTCTTCAGAGGCGGGGCTACGTCCACTGAGGCGTTTTGCACAGTTGAATGGTTGCCATGCAGATTAAATGATTCCTCAAACATGCATAAAATAATCTAGGGAAAACTCCATGTATGTTTTTGGTGAGAGAATAACATTATTATATGCTTTTAAGTTTAAAAGGTTGATTTTACTTAAGAAAAACATTTAAAATCATGTAAATAAGTTTCATTATGTGACATTAAAAATCACGCTGCGCCACCAGCCTTCAACCACTTCCTGTCGTCTTTTTAATCTTCATCAGGTTGTTGATCACATGACTCCTGAGATGCAACAAAAACTGTTTCCATTGCAGTTTTGTGAAATATCTAAATTAAAAAATAAATAAATAATTAAAATAAATATATTTATTTATTCATGCTGTGATATTTAGTAACAGAAAGTGGAGTATAAACAATTTCAAGAAACAGCTAATAGAAAAAGAAACTCAAAAGATTATTTTAAGATATAACAAAGTTTGGCTTCTTGGAAGAAAAAATATAAAAAGGACGATTTTTTGCAGAATGAGGTTGAAAACGTTTTAGGCAACAAAAGCCTAAAATTAATCTAGAATCTGTGTTTCATTGCTCAGCAAAGAGAAACTCGAAGCAAACACAAAACTCATAGAAATGAATTTGTGTGGGTGGATTTTACTTCACTTTCTGTTTCAACCTCAAACTTTTCTCTCAAATCATCTGGATTAGTCCTGCTGGTTACGTATATATTTACTCTCAGAGCTGAGAGAAAAACAAGGCCAAGCAGCCCAGAGTTTGAGCTAATGAGTCAAAGTGTTTTTTAACCAAACGGACCTTCGTCCACCCTGACTTACCCGGCACTCGGCCCAAAACGAGAGACCTGAGGCTGCCGAGTTCTCCAGCGAAGCTCAGGTTGAAGTCCTCTCTGGCGCTACCGTCGATCTGATGGAAAATACACAGAACAATGCTCAGTATTTATGGTAAAGAAACAGGTGGAAGATCATTTTTATCTGAAAGAAGAGAAAAATTCCTCAAACATGAGGAGCTTTAAAAGTAAATCTGCTGTAGGAGATAATTTTCTCCACAATCATTTCAAGCCTCCTGCTTTCTATTGCTGAGCACTAAAGATAAAAACAATTCACAATGATATAAACGGATAAGAAGGGGCTCATATTTCACCGGTTCCTTACAAACGCCATGAATCAGGAGGCTGCACCAGAGCAAGACGAGGTCACCTTCTTATTTATCTCACTGTTTATAATTACATACACACACACACACACACACACACACACACACACACACACACACACACACACAGGCTGCTGCTTAGATGCATTTCCCCTCGTATATCATCCGAGGTTGTTAACAAGATCGGTGATTCAGTAAGCCCAGATATGATTAGGAAGCTTCATATTTCATGGCTTTCGGCTGCTCTGTCGGAGTTTCTTCCAGGAAGTGACACGTTAGCGCTGAGCGGAGCTTCAGGAATGAAACGCAGCTCGGTTTTCTGTTGGACTTTTGCATAATTTACGTGTCCTTCAGATGCGAGTCTCACTGCCAAACGAAGACTGAGCAGGTTTAACATTAATTAGCTTCGCGTCTCGTTAACGACGACTCGCCCTCCACCTCATCTGAATGGTAAAAACAGAACGGAAATTCACTGAACCAATTAAATATTTGACAAAAAAATTTAACAATCTGTACAGGACGGTCCAATAAGTTGACTTCACATCTCCAGGTACAGATGCAGACGGAGGGCAGAGAGTTAATATTATGATCGCTACTTTTCCGTTCTCTTTTTTTGTATTTAAAATTTTTTAAAACTATATCTTTAATAAAGTTTGTAGTTTCCCTGTTGCAGTTTTGCCAAATGCACTAATTTTGGTGCAGCTGAAAACAATAACCTCATTCTAGCACAAAAACTTTCCAGATATTTCACACTGGAAAGCTGAGATGGACCAAGTTTCCATTTGTTCAACAATAAAATACATATTATTTCAAAATAGAGGTTAACATTATTTCTTACTCTCCAGTTACGGTTTTGATGACGGAATAACATCATAACATGGCAAAAAGCTTTAAAAAATATGTTTTACACAATGCTGCTCCTTTAAGTAAAAAAGACAGTTAAAGTAACGTGTAAATAAGTTTGTTCACGTGGTAAGTCATTAAAAAACATGTTGCGCCATAATGCTGCTACCATTTCCTGTCGTCTTTTTCATCCATTTTCCTCAGGAGAAACATCCGGTGGTTGATCATGTGACTCATGTGATGCAAAACAAGTTTTGCAAAACCCATGAAAAAAAAAAATGACCTCATCCAACCGTAAAAACCTTCTAGATATTTCACTCTGGAAAGCTGAGATCGACCAAGTGTTTTAGCAACAATAATGTACATATTATTTTTAAATAAAAGTTAATACGACGCTGCCCTCGCCAGCTGTGCTTTTGAGATAATAATACAACATGACGTAAAGCTACACAGTAAAATGCCAGTGTTGAATTAACACCCAAAAGTGTCTATATGTGTCCAAGTCAGCTGGTGTTAAAGTAACACTTTGGAAAGTGTTAAAGGATTGACACCCATTTTTTTTGTTAAATTAACTTTGGTCTATATACTGAAATGAGTTTAAGAAAAGTTAAACTTTCCATTTCTGTGTATTGTTTTGAATATTTTCCACTGAATTTGATTGATATTGGCACTTTGTGGGTCAATTATTTACTTTTTTAACACCACATTATGTTTAGTGATCAACACTACACTGGTGTTACTTTTAATATATTTTAACACCAACACCATTGTAAATGTTAATGTGACACTCTGTAGTGTTGAATTTAACACCAGCTGACTTGGACACATATAGACACTTTTGGGTGTTACTTCAACACCGGCATTTTTACTGTGTAATAAAATACCTGTTTTACATGATACCGACCTTTTAAAATAAAACGCTAGTTAGTTTTTATAATTTAGTTTTTAGTAGCCGTTGGTCCAAAGAGACGCTTGTTGATCTGATCTGGTTTCTGGTGAATTATCTCCGCGAAGCTTTGATGTGTTTTGCAGTTTGTGGCATAGAAAGAGAGGAAGCTCTACGGGGATCCAGGTGCTGCTCGGTGTCTGTGCGTTGCACACTAATGAGGCGGTTTTACCTGCATGGCCACGGAGTCGGCCGACCTCCTGATGGTAACTGTGTGCAGCAGCCCGTTGGCCAGGCCCCTCGCGCTGCTCCTCAGCACCTCCGCAGCTCTGCCGCCGTCAAGCTTGTACCTCAGCTCCAGCTCATCTTCACGAGAGAGACAAAACAAAGAAACGATTTAAATCTCCAAAACTGAGATGTTTTCTCCTTGTTGTTCTGAGACTAAGATCATGTGTTTAATCTGTTTGATAACGGCTGGATTAGGAGGATATTTCACTCTTAATATCAGAGTGGATTTATTTCTTCTAAAGTGGAGATGTAACAAAAGCACTTTGGTCATTGGTGACAGAGAGGGTGGTTAAGAACTAAAAGGTGAAGGATATTTTAAAAAACAACATATTAGAACAACCAGGAAGAGTTTTTGTGCATCTTTATGTGGAGTAAATGTCTGGAATACACTGAAGGATGAATTAAAAAAAATAACAAATGTAAACCTATTTAAAAAACTTATTAAAGCAGAGCTCATTTCAAAATACCGTATTTTCCGCACTATAAGGCTCACCTAAAAACCTTAAATTTCCTCAAAAGCCGACAGTGCGCCTTATAACCCGGTGCGCCTAATATATGGACCAATATTGAGCCACAACAGGTCTAGCAACTACGGTAAGCAGCTGCCAACTTCATTTTCCCTGTAGAAGAAGCACGCAGTGCATGCTGGGATAGTTGTCAAAAAACTGGTTTGTTAATAAGGTTTGACTGACCTATCTACCCATAGACATGTCTATGTATCTACCTACCCACCTAATAATCAGGTCGTCTGCAGGTCATCTAGCATCACGTTCTCCACCAACATGCTGTGCGCGAACGGAGAAGGGTGACCATCGTCCAGACGCCCCATTCCAGTCGGAAAGCTCTCCTCGCCGACCGGAATCGGACTGTTTTGTTGACATTCTTTATGTCAACAAAGTGGCTTTAGACATTTATCCCGTAGCTTCGGCTAGTGTTACCAAGGGACCAGCACCTACACATTTAAAGCCGTGGGGGTCGGTGGAAGAGAGACAGAGGCTGCGGCGGCAGCATGTCGGTTGGTCTGTGCTAACCAGAAAGCAGTTGGAAACAATTTCACAACACCAAAACCGTGAGTGAAACAATGACTAGTGAAGATGCTATATATAGAACTCAGGACCAATTTTTATTATTAGACATCCATATTTGTAGTGAACAGAACAAATCATGTCCCGTTCAACACCAGACGGGTGGCAACATAACTGTGGCGTCTATTCTATGCACCTTATAATGCGGTGCGCCTTATATATGAAAAATGTTTTAAAATAGGGCATTCATTGAAGGTGCGCCTCATAGTGCGGAAAATACAGTATGATATATAAGATGACTGTATAAAAATCTCTAATGAAATTGATGATATAAATAGTAGTTAAAATAATTGTACATAGTTGAACATCATGTAAAATGGAAACGAGTCGTCTCTTTTTGATGTTCTGAAAGTTAATTGATAATAAATTGACAAGTAGGAAAGGTGCAGGATATTACAAGATGCATTTTCTACCTGCTCCTTTTTGTACAGAAAATATAAAATTTGCATGTCACATGGGCAAAATAATTTGTTTTACATTTTATTTCTTAAGTTTGTTTCATTGTATTTAATTTCTTTTCTTTTTTGATTGTTTTTACTGTCTGTTCGAAATAAAATAAAATAAATAAAAAATAAATAAATAATTTAGCTGGAACCAAATACCTTCAAGAGAATATTTCTCTACATTTCCTTCTCAAACCGCCCCCTAGTGGCCAGCATGGGACTACATGTAAACAACAGTTCATTTGTCATGACTTGAGCTCAAAATGCGATTCATAGAGCCAGTTTACGAAATGGCTGTGGTTAAATATAATGGAACCCGGTCATTCAAAAGAAAAACAGAAAACATGTCAGAATTACTTATAAGATCGGAGGAAACCAAGTCAGACCTGCTGAGAGGTTTCATCTGTCGTTCATGAACAATTCGATTCTTTTGAACGAGTCTCAGTTGGTGAGAACTGTTCATTAGTTTTATACGACTGTTAGGAGCTTTTGTAATTTTTATTTAATTCAAAATTATTTAATTGGTGATTAAATACAATTGACAGAAATGTGTGGATAATAGAGAAGAAGAAGAGTTTAGATTTTTACCTTTCTCTTACAGTGCAAATAATCCTAAAACATTGTTAATGCACACAACACAACTTCTTTTTTGATTTCCATGTGTTTCAGAATCTGGAAACGTCCCAGACGTGTTTCATGGTTTCAAGCAGCATCACCGTTCAAATAAACAACAAATAAAAAACAACAATAAGCGCATTAAGAGACTAATATTCAGGTTGTATATATGAAGATGTCGTGTTATTGTTCACAGTAAAAATGCCAGTGTTGAATTGACACCCAAAAGTGTCTATATGTGTCCAAGTCAGCTGGTGTTAAATTCAACACTACAGAGTGCCACATTAATATTACAATGGTGTTGGTGTTAAAATAAGTTAAAAGTAACACCAGTGTAGTGTTGATCACAAAACATAATGTGGTGTTAAAAAAGTAAATAATTGACCCACAAGGTGTCAACATCAATCAAATTCAGTGGAAAATATTCAAAACAATGCAGAGAAATGGAAAGTTTAACTTTTCTTAAATCCATTTCAGTATTATAGAACAATGTCAATTTAACAAAAAAAAAATGGGTGTCAATCTTTTAACACTTTCAAAAGTGTTACTTTAACACCAGCTGACTTGGAAACATATAGACACTTTGGGGTATTAATTCAACATCGGCATTTTTACTGTGTTTGTTAAATGGGTTAAGTGGTTCTCTGCCTGAAAAAGTATTATGTAATGATCAACCTCCCTGATGTTGCTACATTAATTTAAAATACAAAGACAATCAGTAAAACTCTTGTGTTTGAGCTCAGGCGGTTTTATCTGGAGTCTTTGTTATCTAAGGGCAAAAAACGGGGAAAAAGCTCCAAATCGGTTGTTTTACTTTTAGGATGTCACCACGAAAGCGAAATGCCTCACTTCCTATCAGCTTCCCTAAGTCATTAACAGCAGGAAAAAATCCATTAACAGCAAATCAAGCTGCAAACTGCCATCCTGAATAATGAAAGGCTGCAGTTCAACTTCTGGACATATTTTACAGATAAAACAAGCTTCCAGTCGTTTCTTTAAGTGGCTTCTCTTTTCTGGAGCGTTTGACTCCATGAAAAAAGCAAAACAAAAACAGTTTCTGTAAAATATGTGAACTTTCTAAGACTCCATTCCATAAGAATCCATTTTGAAATTTACTTTAGAAGATTTACACTTTATGTTTCTGTATTTACAGGCGGTTTTCTAGAACCTACAGATACTTTGCAGTTACTTGCAGCACCTATTATCACAGACAACATTAAAATACACAGTGAAAATAAGTACAAGTACTTGCAGGTTACGTTTAAAGAACTTGCTACTATTGTTAGAGGCTGCTTTCACTGAGTTCAAGTTTACTAATTGTTTTTGAATAAGTTATTTTCACTTATTTCATTCTCCTGAATGAAATAAAGTAATAAAAACAACATGAAGGAAATCCTTCAGACTTTCCAGTAACATTCTTTAATTAGATTTTATTTACTGCTTAAGAAATTTAATGCAGATTATGTTTAAAATGCCAAATATTTAGAAATAAAAACGTATTTAATTTGTGATGTAACAATTTATTCGCTGTATAACTTTTTTCTATCCTTTGCATTCGACCCTGTGTTGGAATGACCTCCTGACCCGCACCGTGCCTGTTGATGAGCAGAGCCAGGTACTGGTTGAAGTGGGAGCCGACGTGGAGCAGCAGCGCCGGACTCTGAGTCGTCCTGAAGCTCAGAGAGACGTTTTCTCCTCTGGGAAGCGGGTCAGAGTAGATGGAGGAGGGCAGGTCGCTGCCGTTTCTGCTCAGCTCGTCTGGCTCTTTGAAGGCGTAGCTGATCGACGTCCCAGATTTAAAGTCGGCTGACACCTCTGGAAGAGAGAGAGAGAGAGGAGATCCCTTCAGAGCGAGGCGTCTGGTTTCCTGATGCCTCACGGAAAAACAGCCAGCTCAATGTCAGATTCTATTTCAACATCTGAAGATTAATGTCTGGTGTTTAACCCGTTATGCAAAATTCGCAATTTGGAGGTTTTTATACTTCCTTTTGGGTCTCTATGGCTTCTAAAAAAAAACGTCCCAAGTATCTAGAAAGATAAATCCAGCTGATTGTTGGCATTTTCAAAAACCTCTAAAATGCTAAGTCACACTGAGTCGTTACCTAGCAACCCAAGTGGAGTTTCGCCCGTTACCTAGCAACCCCAGTTGAGCTCAAGCACGTTCGGTCACCTGGTTTTACGTTTGCAGCTGGAAATGACAAGTGTTTTGTTGTTGATTTACCATTCAGAAATAGTTTACTGCATTCTTGTTGGTCGTGCAGGAGGCTCCACTTCTGCTTTTCAAAGATGTACGGTTGTATAATTGTGTGTCTGCAGACATTTTGTTCATGATTCATGTCCGAGGAGTTTCTGGTTTTCTGATCCTGCATGTTGTTGACCTTTTGCCTAGTCCTTACTGCCTCCTGTTGCTGAACCTTGCCTGCCTTTGACCCTTCCTCCTGTCTACTGAATATTGGATTTTCCTTGCCTGATCCCGGACCGTTTTGACTTCTGAGCCTCTGGTTGGTGGATATTTGTCTCATTGTCCACCCAAACCTCCCAAGGCTGGATCCTCGGCTCCTGTGGATCCCCGCTCCTGACCCACCAGTGTGACCACACCCTGCAGAACCCCTTCAACACCATCTCATTATTGCTAATAAAATGTGTCACTTGTCTTGGCTGCGTTTTGGGTTCTAGCTGGTTTTATTTAAACGTTACAAAAATCTGTTTATCTAAGACTGATTTATCCAAAAAGTGTAATGAACATGTTTTGTATAGATCAAAGACGCATCATAACCTGTAACAGGTCAAATTTTATTTATATTTTTATCCATTTCTCTCTTAACTAATAGGATAAAAGTTAATTTTCCAGGATTTTCAGACGTTTAGCTGAGGTATTGCTGACATTTTGAGAACAGGTTTAATAACCTCATTGTCTCTGACTCATTGTTCAGTGCTGTTATTTGGCCTCTAATTTACAGCTCAGTCAAGGCAGTAATTAAACATAAATGAACTAAAAAGGTCATGTTGTTTATTAGATTTTTAAAAACCTCTCTCGCGCTTGCTAAGGGTGACTTTATACACGACCCTTTAACACATGTGGAGTTGGTGCCATGTGGATTCAGTTGTTTTAATATGCTTTGAAATATGAAATATGGTTTTGTAATCATATTTTCTTCAGACTTCCGTTTCTAAATAAGGACACTGGGGGCTGCAGGTATAGGTCGAAATAAAACCAAAGAATAAAACGAACATTTAGTTTAAAAATAATCCTTTCAAAGTCATTGAACAGAATACAGCATGGAATGAATTAATTGCGTCCATGTTCAACGTTTACACTCGCACTTGCAAACAGATTTGAAATTAAACAGCCATACATGTTAGAAAAGCAGAAGTAGAGCCTTCTGCACAAACAACAAGAATGCAGAAAGTAGTTTCTAGGTGCTACATATAAATACACAACTTTTACACTTGCACTTGAAAATGGCTGCAGACATGTAGCATCTAGAAACAGCTTTCTCCACTCTAGTTGGTTGTGCAGAAGGCTCCACTTCTGCTTTTCTAACATGTCTGTACAGCCATTTTCACAAACGAGTGTAAACGTTGAGTTAGGAGGCATGGCCAGCAGCAATTTATTTGGATTTAAAGTGATAGAGATCCAAACAAATCTCAAAATAGGCAAAACTGACTAAAATCACATGATCTAAGAATTATTTTGTGCAAAAAAATATGATAGTTTTGTATCCCATAGATACACTTTGAGATTTTTATTAATGAAAAGTGCATTATAAATTAAATTATTATTATTAGATCCTATGCTAAGATGTTCAAGGAGGTATAACAGGTCAGCTTTAACACAGCAGGGTTTGATTGATATCTTTTTGCCCTTAGTAATGAAAGTCGAAGCCATTGCATTGCATAAAAACCACCCATTAAATCTCGTATGTAAAATTCAGTTTGACGTTTGACAAAAAAGCCCAAACAGTGTAAGCAGTTTAACGCAGCTTGTAGAAATACGATGTGTGACAGTTGAGTGAAAGAAAAGTTTTCTTAAGGCCATTTGAAGGCTATTTAAACATAAAACTGTGTTTTCTTTGTGAAATATTAAGCAGTGTGACTCACACACAGTGTGCATCAGCATGCAGTGGGAGATGAATACAGCATGTCAATAGTCGGTGGGCGGGGGGGTTAAGAGGGTCCTTTTAAAGCGCAGAGACGGCTCAACTCTCAAGTTAAAGGATTTACAGACGGTCAGGATAACAATGCATTGTTATTCTTTTTGTTCTCAGTGGGTGTAGCAGCAGAGACGCACCACCACCCACCTTCTGAAACAGAGGTGAAGTCGATCAAAAAATCTGTTCTCTGAATATTAAATCTGTTCTGTGAGCTCCAACCAGTTGGCTGGTTTCACATCTTCATGGTTTTCACACGTTTCTTATATTCAGGGAATTTGTGTTAAAACATTCGGATGTGGAGTCGAAGCTTTAAGAGAGGAATTTTATGTGATTTTTTCTCAGGAGATGAATGCCAAATTAGTACAAATATTTTAAAAAAAATATCAATTAAATTATTATCGAGATGCTCATTTATCTCAGTAACTCCATCACTAAGTAAAATATAAATTGTTTAAACACAGATTCATAATTTCAAGTCTTTAAAACAGTTAGTTATGATCCGTTGGGGACGCAGCTAAAGTGCAGGATTTACACAGCGTTTAGCAGAAGCTAATGCTGAAGCGCAAACTTCAATTCAAATTATATCTGCCTTTGAAAGTCTACAACCCTTGAGTATCAGTCATTTTGACTTCATAATGTACATGTATTCATGTTTATATCATGTTTTCTACTGTCCCTGTTTTATTTTATTCCTGTATGTTTCTTTTTTTAAATGAAGTTATTGGAAGGGAATGATGGGGAGAGGAAATGGAACTGCTGCATTCTCTTCACAATAAGAGCATAAATATGAATGTCTAATTACTTAAAGAGTTCTTAACAGCTGATAACCAAAACATCAACCCAAAAATGTTGATGTTTTTTCAACTGACAGTTTACAAAACAATCAAATAAATTAGCAGTTTATGTTTTCAACGTTAGCATAAGTGCTAAATGAAAAATTAGCTCTGTTATTTCACATTAACCAATTAGCTGAATTTATGATTTTCTGCTTAAAGCTAATGAATTATAATATTACCTAAGGGAAAAAAAAACATTTTAACACAGACAAGTGGGCTTAATGTATGTGTAAAACCTGCTTAAAAAATATTTTCAGAATTTTAATCTGATAAAATTAGCCTCACTGGAACGCATTTTATAATTTATTGAAGCTTTGCTTGGGGCCATGTATATCTAAAACAAACAAATATATCAGATTAGCAAGGAAGTACATGAACTTCAGCACAGATATCACATTTCCAAAGCATTATCTGCAAGCAGTTCACCCCGGTAACGATGCAACTTATTATGTACACACAGATTTATACCTGTCTGGCAGAAGACTCCAGTGTAAGCCGACAGGCTGCAGTCGCAGAGGAAGCCAGCGGCTCTCTCCACGCAGCGGCCCTGGTTCTGGCACAGCGAGCCGTAGCTGCTGCAGTGACCCGGGCAGCCGGGCCGAACGCCGGGTGTCATCTCCGCCCTCTCCTCCAGGTCCAGAGTAACACCGTTCAGCTGCAGAGCGCGGAGGCAGCCTCTGAAACCCCTCTGCCTGGACGCCGTGCCTCCTGCAAACAAAAAATAGTCAGAAATAAAACTACAGGTTGTTGAAATTAAAGAAACAGTAAACCAGCGTCTACACTCAGACGTTTCTGTGGAATTCAACTCAAAATTATTTGCGGTAAATTCGCCTATTCATGGATTTTTTTCATAAGTTGCGTTTCCATCAACAAGATAATTGCACAATTTAACATTTCGAAAAAATTTTCGCTTAAGGGAATGTTGACAAAACGTTTTCGTGCTGCGATGAGGCGTTTTCTTGGCCGAATCAAAATTGGTTTAATTTGCAAAACTGCAATGGAAACACTCGAGTCACATGACTACCGGATGTTGCCGCTGGCCCAAACCACAAAGAAGAAGACAACAGGAAGTAGTAGGAGCATGATGGTGTGGCACAGTTTTTAATAATTTATCACGTGAACAAACTTATTAAATGATTTTAATCTCATTTCTTATTTATTGAAAACGCAGCAATTTCCACAACAATAGTGGAATATTGACAAATTTCACACAAATTTAGGAAAAGAAACACAGCTACAAAGTATAAAGTTGAACTACTGAGATGGAAAGACGCTATTGGCTAGTGTTTGCAATGCAGCCAATCCAGGAGCTGCATTCGTTTCTCTTGGAGCTGATTGGCTGTATGATTAAAAACTGTAAGAAAAATCCCCCAAAACATTAAGAGACTTTCAATAAGCCTAAAAGAAAGTCTTATAAGCCAAATAAGACCGTAATGGTTGAAGACTTTTGCTCAGTACTGCATGTTATGTAAGTGATTAAAATAAAAAATGTGCCCTTGATTTTGTCTGATCACATTCAAAGAAGCAGCAAACCTTCACAGATTCGCCAATAAATGCAAAAAGAAGCAGATTTTGTCTCCGCTTTGTTTGCAAAAACGATTCACAAAGTTTGATTTTGATCAAAGAAAAACCTTTGCAGCTGAAAATGTAGCAATCAGAAAAGTGAGGAAGTTTTCCTTTTCATTCAGACGGTTTCTGTTGTTGTTGCTGTTCAAACATGGCAACCTTTCAAAGCAGAGATCAGGAGCTGAAGCTTTTATTGTCCTCGAAGTACAAACCCATGAAGCAGCTGTTTTGCTCCCTGAGTTTCAACATGACAGCTTCTTATTTTCACACCAATAAATCACAGAGCGACTCTCCCCCAGTCTGCGCTCTGATATTACTCATAAATTATTAAAGCAGCAAAGCTACAGACAGAAAACCTCCTTCAAAGTCTCGTCTGAGAAAACACAACGAAAGCAGTTGTGCTTTATTAGAAAATGGCCAGAATTAATGCATGGAAGGATAAATCGACTCTGATCCTCTTAACGTGCACCGATCAGAATTTTTATGCAAATATCAACAGAATTTAATCAGTGTCAGAATCTCAGCTACTGTTATCCAGCTTTCTGCCTAATTATTCAGATGATTAAGCGGCAAATTCACCTGTTCGCTCTCACTGTTCCCAGAAGAGCAACTAACACAGTTTATAACACCTGCAAGAAAATTCATTTTTACAGATTTAATGAAGAATCTGGCTTTAAAGGGTTTTAAATGAATTTAAATTTTTCATTTAGATGTTTAAAAATAATGTTTTTATGGTCTTGCTGAAACAACACAATGCTATGACATCAGTAGCTTCATTACAAATATGCACAAAACTTTTTCGATATTCTGCTAATGTTGGAAAAAGAAAAAACAATTTCGAAATTACGTAATTAAAATCACACGTGAATATGTTCATCTATGGAGTAATTAATTAAAAATCAGACGGATTCAACACGCAGTGGTTCCCAAACTTTTTCTCCTGCGCCCCCTGGGTATCTAAACATTTTCTGGGCCCGTCACTCTGAAAGACAAATTTGTTTGGGCCCCCCTGCCTGCAAGGGCAGAATATGTTTAAATAGCTGCAAGTATTAAATAATATAAATTCTGATTAAAATGACTTGTTTACTTAATTTGTACCAGGTGAAGCTAAAACTCCCATTGGAGGAGTTCCAGGCACACATATTCATCTTAAATGGAAACTGCATATATTATTTTAACAGCTTTGGTTTAAAATCTGTTGAGAATGTTATACAAAATTAATGTATGTAGCTGAACATAGACAACAACATCGGTAGCCTACAGGTACTTGTTAAGCTTAAGGTGCCAAATGACATTAGCTAGTCGTCGTTTAGTTAACATTACCTGCATCCAACAGCTTCACTCAACTCAGTCGGTTAGTTTGGGGGAAAAACAGTGAAAAGTTTTGCTGGTTTGCTGCCATGATTCTAACACCTGTAGCTCCGCCCAGCAGCAGCATCATCATGTCTCCTTCACTGCCGCACAGGTGTGTAAACCCAGCAGAGCGTCGTAGCGTCATGTTGCGTTTAAAGGCGGCTCAGAAAAACGGGTTACCACATATTAACGACGGATTAAACCGTTTTAACTGCTGATAAAAGTGACAGAGGACACAGATATTCTGCATCAAATTGACATAGGAATAACAGAGAGTTGGCCGTTCTAAGGTAAAAACCCAGCGCATACAGCGTCCATATGTTTTTTTTTGTTGTTGTTTTTTTCACCCGGAAGCTTCCCGCGCCCCCCCTGCAATGGCGCGGCGCCCCCTCTAGGGGGCGCGCCCCACAGTTTGGGAACATCTGCCTTAGTGACAAACTAAACTTTTGATGAACTGTGCGATGGCGTGAGACCTCTAATGGAGGAGGCCGGCTACTTCAAATTAACGTTTTGCTATTGATGCAAAAAATAGTTTTCTGTTGCACTTTGATGAAATACACAAAATCATTCTAGCACACAAACTTCTTATCAAAATGTGATTTTTTCCCCCCTGTATTTGGCATGTAGCCATTATATTTTCCGTATGTAGCTCTTAAAGGTATACTTCATTTTAATTTGTCATATTCATATTTAATATGACTTAATATGATTATGAAATTTAATATTCATAATCATATTTAGCAGCATATACTAAAGGGTGATTGACAACGCTAAGACACTCCTCCTTGCTCTGATTGGTTGTTTTTTATGCTTTCGCAGACGGCAATAGCAGCTCAGGGAAAAGGAGGAGACACATGTTTTCACAGATTATCTGTCTCATATTATTGCAAAAGTTAAAGACTTTTACAAGAGAATCTTTCTTATAATTCCAAATGGCACAATTTTATAGTCAATGGAGACACAACTAGACAAATTTAATTACACATAAGTGGTTTGAATGACTGCAAATAAACCAACGTTTCAATTTTTAAAGGGAAAGTTTTATGTTTTTTGTATTTTTGTTTTCTTTACATCATGTAATTTCCTCATCAAAAACATATCAGAAGTTTTGTCTCAATTCTTTCATGAATGTTTCAGGAATCTTTTAATCTTTTGTGGCAAAAAATTCAAAAATGACCAAACATTTGTTTTCACAAAGAAGGGAAAAACAACGTTGTGAAGAGTAAGAGCTTCTTAAAGAGACAGAGGCCCAATTTCTAGGTGCTAAATTGCAAAGTCAAATTTCTTATAAATTATGTTTAGTATATATTTCTACAACAACTGAAGGTAATATTGTTACAAAATGGCACTTAGTGGTTGGAAAATGTGTAATAACGTCCCTTTATGCCTCATAGATGTTTTACCTAGTGTAGAAATTAAAAAGGAAGATTTAATAAACAAGTCCTCTGATATACATTTATATTATTATATGACTTTTTCAGCTTTTAGGACCATAAAACATCAACCTGAGACACATTTATTTGCATATACAGATGGATTTCTACGTTAAGATGACATTTCTGGTGCATAGGAAAAGTGGGGGAATGACAGAAATCTTTACGCTGTTTTAGATATTTTTTTCTGTGAAAATTGACGGATAGCACATGGCTGGCTAACTGCCTTGGAGTGCCTTTTACATTAAAATGGTTTATTTTAGATTTCATCAAGAAAAACTGAGCTATAAAAAATCATTGAAAATCAACCCTGCGGCTGAACATATCAAATGTCTGCAGCTGATTGTAGTTTAATCAGATCACAGCCGCAGCAGTGTTTTTGTTGAACGTGTGTAATTTCATCAATATCCGCATACCTTTTAACACAGCTGCTCATATTTCATACAACAATCCACTCGAGGAAACTGCAGGGCTTTGAAGCCTCAGAAACTCTTCACTTGACCTTGTTAATGTTGTTCAAGAACCAAGAAATATCTCATCTCATTTTCTGTCAGTAAAAAACCTTTTAGCAGAGCTGAGAGGATGATTAAATGCAGCGAAAACGATCTCAGTCAGTCTGCACACATTAGCGGATGATCAAGCCAAATATCTGTTAGTAAAATTTAAATGACAGCGACGATAGTGAATATGCAGCTGAAAGAAGGAGTTTAAGGCCAAAAACCATTGTGGGAATAAAGCAAAGCAGAGAGGGGAGTGAAGGAAATACAGATAAAACGTCTGTGAGCGATCAAAGCTGCAGTTCTCGACAGACAGAGTTAACTGCGTCTGTCTGTTACTAAGGATGAAATTAAAGTCGGCAGATATCCAGAGAAAAAAATAACCAGCTGATTAATAACACTGTGCGCCAATCTGAGGGCTGAATAACATAAATAAAAGATTAAAAACAATAGCTATCTTTGAAAATGTTGCTTATTTTCTGATACACCGTTTTTGATCGAAATGCGATTCATTGCAAATTAATTAATTACAGACTCTGAAAATGACTTGATTGAAAATGTTAATCGAGTCCCACCATAAAAGCATAGTTTGTAAAAATGTTTTACACCGAACTCATCAAGTGGAACAGATTTAGTTTAACCTGGTCCAAAATCTGTAAAAAACTAAACCTTTACCTGTAAATTTAAAAATCAGTTAATGCAAAACTTTGTCAAATAATCTACAATTGATGAAGCGTTCTCTGAAGAAATGCTAAGTTACTGCATTTTAGCCAATAATTATTAGTTTATTTGCATTTTTAATATACTTCTATTACTGTATAAAACATACTTAAGTGATTAAATAAAAATCCTGTAAATTGTGCCAATTTTTTATTCAATTAAGTAGCATGTTAGGCTTAAGATTCACAGAATTTGACACTGTTTAGTCTTTTTTTAAAGAGCATAAACTCTATAAAAACATTTAAAACAATAAATCAAAGCTGGAGGATTGTTTGGAAAGCTTCACAGTGGAAACAACACTGAGCTCATTTCTCACTGCTGCAAATTTTAGCACCAATCAGAAGCAGCGGTGCGATGTTGGTTATGAATCCATGCAAGACAATAACACGGCTTATTAATCAAAACAATAGACTACAGCGCCATGTAAAGCAGAGCAGGATTATGGCCTATAAATACAGCTGATGAATAAACACAAGAAGACACAGCATCTTATAACTCAAACAATGGAACAGTTCAGTTTTGGACATACAACTCATGTACTGAAATATCTTTAAATGACAACATTAAGGAGGCTGAACTTAAACAACCCAACGTTTAGTTTTACATAACTCATGTCAGTGGGGAGGAACAGCCTGCAGATTAATTAGCTGCACAGAGAGAAATGCTTGATATCCCAGGAGTGGCTTGTTTAGCAGGACAGTTAATTCGATGCAAGTCTTTTTTTGGTAAAACAGAAAATAAGTTGTTTAAGAAAAGATAAAGAGATTTTGGAGATTTTGCGGTTTGTGTGTTTGGAAACATTTAGTGAAACCGCACAAAGTGCAACTTATGTTTAAATTGTTAAATTGATGTTAAAATTCATTTAATGAAAACAATAAAAGTACTTAAGAGAGCCAACCCTTACAATATGGACTGGAAGTTGTAGTTTCAAAGTGACCGAATGAGAAAAAAAGTCAAGGTGAGAGAATATTTTATCAAAACACTCCACATCCAGGGCCTCCATGTGTCGTCATGTTCATCTGGACTCAATTTCCCAGCATTCCCAGCCTGGTCTTAACCACTGCTAATGAGGGAACTGTAAAACATTGTACAATGTTCTTCTCACAAGCAAAACAGAAGGGATTTTGACCATTTAACCAAATTTTAGGAACTTCGTTAAGAGAGTGGCTGTCAGTAACATTCACACCTTTTTACTAAACATTAAAATAATCTTGTTTCCACAGATGAGAATTCAATCAACTCAAATGCTTGTAAGTATTTGGATTAAACAACCTTTGGTGAAGTAGGAATGTAATAAAATGAAACCCAAACAGTCTCATGTCAGCCCAGCTATTGTACTTAGAGTAAGGAGGAGTGATTAGGGTTAACTTCAGTGTGGTAGCCTCCAGCAACAAGTTAATAATTTAATTGCAGCGTCTGCTTGTTTACAACACTGCTGCTAATTTCTTCTGGTTTCAGTAAATTTTTTCTGGGCTCCATCTGTTCGTAAGTGTGTGCAGGGTTAACGGATCTGCGGACGTTTACATCTGCTAACCCAGCAAAAGAAAAACAGAGCTGCATCTGACCTGGAAAGACTAAGAATAAAATCAAAATATACATATTTATAACGCACATATTTTCAGTTTTTTATAGTATACTATTTGGTAAAAACCAAGTATTGTCGCCAGAAGTACTTTTTTCTTTCTACCAACTGTAAGAATTGATATTAAAGTTTTTAAAAATTATTTTAAAAAGCACAGCATAGAACAGCAAAACCAGCTGATCAAAGGTGCTGGAGTTCCACTTGGGTTGCTAGGTAACGGACAAAACTCTGCTGGGGTTGCTAGGTAACGGGTGGAACTTTTCTGGGGTGAAGGACAGTTTCTGCTGATTTGTGACTTAATGTGAACTTATCATTTAGTGTTTTTGGCAACAGTAACTTTTTGCCAAAAACTGGCTGGGTGTTTTCTTACGACGCTTAGGCTGGTTTTATAAGCAGTAGAGACTCAAATGGAAGTACAAAACATGCAAAATGTGAATTGTTTATAATAGGACCCCTTCAAAATAAAGCCAGTGACTTATTAACTAAAAAAAAAAATGTAACTTTCTGCATCTGAGTAACCAAAGTGACCTTGTCTATACAACAAACATTTGAAAATGTGGTAAAATCAGTGGGGATGCTTTGGATGAACTGCCATGAAGGTGATCTGTTCCACATGGTACAATGGATTTTTTCATAAAGTGACTCCTGCTGTTAACATGCATGTGAAACAGAGAGATTTGCTGTTGGGAAAAACAGGCTAAAAGCTTTCAGCAGATGTGGTGAACCTCAAATTTCCTGGAGACCACGGAAGATATTGTGTGAGAAAATAAACAGTAGATTAGATTTATATCCAGGAAGCGTTCAGTGGAGAGATATGAGACGGTGAAAAGCTCGAGAGAATTAAAGGATAAAGAGCTAAAAGCCACAAACGCTGCAGCCGAGGAAGAGAAACGAGGGGGGAAAACGAGCCGTCCTCACCTATAAAGAGCTGGCTGTTGAGCTGCAGGTGGATGTGTCCGTCAGCGGGAGCCTCCTGGGTGGCGACTGGAAGGTCGTCCAGACGGAGCGACGCCTCCTTCACGTTCCGCTCGGCTCGGACGCGATGCCACCGGTCGTCGTTGAGCGGGTAGCTCGACTCGACGCTGACCTCCAGTGGGCCGTTTCCAACATCGAAGGAGAAGACAACCCGAGTGGAGGCTGGAATGATGATGAAACAACGAGATGTTAAAGCTGAAGAAGCAAAGAAGCAGAGGCTCAGGAACTGAACCCTGTGGAATCCCGCATTAAAGCTGCAGATCTGTCAATACTGTCGCCGTGTCGTGACAGTATAATAATAGACAGATAATCTAAAGAAATGCTCTAAAAACAACCAATCAGAGCCAGGAGGAGGGTCTTAGTGCTGTAAATCAATCGCATGTACTTGCTGCTAAACGTGCTAATGGCAGAAAAACAACTTACTGTCACAGGAAAGCCATTTATCCTCCTTGGTAACTGGCCTGAGTACTCATGAAAAGATGTGCCATATGGAGGGATGATTGACAGCGATAAGACCCGCCTCCTGGCTCTGATTGGTTGGTTCTAACATTTTCAGGAACATGAAATAATGTATTAAATCATAAAATAATTAAAAAGTTAGATCAATCAAGCTAGATCAATATGCTTAACTGAGGCACATATAATTAATTTTATATTTAATAAATTATTTTTATATCCAGTTCTAATAGATTAATGACACAATTAAATAATTATTTGATAAGTGTTATTTATTATAATTTGGCCCAATTGAGTCTCCATACTTAATGTCTCTATTTTAAATTAAATGCACTAAAAGTTTAAATTTAACAAATCTAGGAAATGCAGATCTAATTCCTTCGTGTTTATCAGCAGCAGAGACATAAAATACATTTATTCTAATATTCTTTGCTTCATTTGTTATATAAATGTATTCCAGTAGGTTCTACTGTCATCCTGACCTCCAAAAGTAAAACTATTAGATGAAATCCAACAATACTAGACATGAAACAGAACAGAGAGTGAAGTGAGAGTAACAGAAGGAACTAGCAGAGACTGAATGAACCAGATTTATCCTGAGGAGAGATGATTAATGGACCAAGATAGAGTGAGAGCAGCTGAGTGATTAACTGAGAACAGAGACAAGGAATCTAAAAGGAAAGAAAGGCAGAAGATTAGCAGGAACAAACAATACGGCTGGTCAGGAGGTGCCGCCAAAAGCAACACATAAAAAAAGGTTCACACAATGAGCTAAAAAAGAAAACCAATAATGAAACATGACCCAATATTTTCCTCTTGTGAATCACTTCTAAGAGCTGAACAGTTGGCAGTACTGTTGCCTGGCAGTAAGAAAGTCTTTCTGCATGGTGTTTGAATGTTTCATGGCTCTCTCTGTTCTCTTGCATTCTTTCCTACCAAAGTTTCTCCTTCCACTCAACTTTCTATGAATTCAATTTAAATTTTACACGTAGAGACACTAATTTTTAAGCGACAATCATCAAAATTACAAGAAATAATGGCTTGGATTATTTAAGTCTATGTGAAAAGAAAGGCATCCATCTTCCACTTCAGCTAAGATCTACAGAAAGATTATTTGACCACATGGGATTTATTTACGGTGTTTTCACCCCTGACAGTCCAGTAGATTTGGTTCGATTGGGGAACAAAGTTGCAACATTTGTTATATTTTATCAAAGTAACTGAGTTTTCAAGGCTGCACAGTGGCGCAGTTGGTAGAGCTGTTGCCTTGCAGCAAGAAGGTTCTGGGTTCGATTCCCGGCCCCGGCCTTTCTGCATGGAGTTTGCATGTTCTCCCTGTGCATGGTGGGTTTTCTCCGGGTTCTCCGGTTTCCTCCCACAGTCCAAAAACATGACTGTTAGGTTAATTGGTCTCTCCAAATTGTCCCTGGTGTGCATGGTTGTTTGTCCTGTGTGTCTCTGTGTTGCCCTGCGACAGACTGGCGACCTGTCCAGGGTGAACCCCGCCTCTCGCCCGGAACCTTAGCTGGAGATGGGCACCAGCAACCCTCCCGACCCCATTAAGGGACAAGGGTGTCAAAAAAAATGGATGGATGGATGGTTTTCACAATGCGTTGTCAAAAAAACCAAACGCTTTGAAAAACCTGTTCCCCTCCTCACCTGTGGGGGCGCTGCACCAAAAACAACTGGAGGAAACAACATGAAAGTTTATCAGCTTCAGAATAAGAGACTTAGCACAACTTTCTTCTTCACAAAACATAAACAAAAATGCAGCATCAGATTTTAGTGGTTACTGACAAAAGGCCATGAGTCATTTCTCCCGCTGGTGCTGGACTCTCATGTTTGTTTTGGTTGAATTTACCCAGAATGCCCTTCACTGTAGAGCACTTCCTGCTTTTGGAGCGGTCTCCAGTCCGCATTCAAACTGTGCTAGAATTTACTTCAACTCAAATGAAACCTACGCTTTTAGGCACTTTGCAATCTGAATGCGCATTCACACTTTTCCCTCCACAAAAGCAGGAAGTGGATTACAGAAGAGGGAATTCTGGGTAAATGCAACCAAAACAACACGTAAATCTAATGCTAGAGGCAGAAAAGGTTCATTGTCTTTTAGCAAAGACAAAATCTGACGCTACTCAGATTTTTGTTTGCATTTTGAGAAGGAGGAAGTTCAGCGCTCAGTGTCTTCTACAGAGCTTTTTCTGTTGCTTCCTTCAGCACCCCTACAGGCCAGGAGGGGAACAGGTTTTTCAATGCAGTGCAGTGAAAAAGAGAGCAGCAGCAGCTGAAAATGTAACAAATGTTGCAAATTTGGTGTCAGGTGCGAAAACAGCCTAGATCAACCTCAATAAAAAGAGCCCAAATAAAGTCCAGGTCTCTTAGTTCGTCTCATTCAGGGAATTTCAGATCAAAAAACAACATTTCCTTCCCTGCAGGATTTTTCCAACCACACTGCATTCTCTGGGTGTGAGCAGATTAAAGAAGCTTCCAGGTTTTACTGGCACATCATCCTAATCCGCCTCAAATCCCTGCCCTCGGGCTCCCGCCGCACTCACAGCTCAGCTCGATGCGAATGAAGTCTTTGATGCCCAGGTTTTCCAGGAACACCCCGAAGGAAGCAGTGGTCTTAAAGAAGAAGGAGGCGTCTGCGCTCAGCTCTCCATGGAAGGTGGGGAAGTGGAGGTACGACGTCTCCTGGTCAAAAACGCCGCGTTCCAGAAGTTTTCTGAGAAACAGGAACATGGCTGTCACACAACAACCAACAGAGCAGCCATGTCTGACAAAATGGTTCAGGGTTACTTTGATCATTTTTCAGATTTTATTACAGCTGGAAACATGAAGGCTCATGTTCTGGCCTGAACCTTCAGAGCCACATAAAGACAGTTACAAAGTCGGCCTTCTATCACCTGAAGAACATCTCCAGGATTAGAGGACTTACGTCTCAGCGAGATCTAGAAAAGCTCATCCATTCGTTTATCTTTATTCACATTGATTACTGCAACAGCGTCTTCACAGGTCTGACTAAAATACCAATCAGATCCAGACGCTGCTGCTGAGTTCTGACTAAAACCAGGAAGATGGAGAACATCAGCCAGGTTTAAAGTCCCTAAACTGGCTCCCTGTAAGTCAGAGATAGACTTTAAAATACTGTTGTAGCATTCAGCTTCTATGTACAACAAATCTGGAATACACTTCCAGAAAACAGCAAAACAGCTGAAACACTGAGTTCCTTTAGATCAGGGGTTCCCATTACATTGATCGCGATCAACCGGTCGATCGCGGAAGGTTTTGAGTCGATCTCGGCTGGTGACAATCTGAACGCCGCCATGACGCTGAGACCAGTATTTCCTCTTCTGATTGGCTTATCAAAAATATTCACTAAGATCCTAAACGTTTGTAGCTTCATTAAAAGAGAATAATTATAAAAAGTCAGCGAAACATGTTAAAATTAATAATCTCAGTAATCATTGTTTCAACAAGGTGTTGCGCAATTCAGTGCGTTTCGGTTCCATTAACAAAATAAGAGAAAAAAAGGCGACTCAAAGACCGACAGACGAGCAGAGCAGGAGTTTAACTTAGCTACTCGACCTCAGCTGTGTTCATGAGAAGCTTATTAGTAATCGAAAAATAAATACGAAGCCTGTAAACCTGATATGGACCTGAATGTTGTGTTTTTAATGTAATCTCTGCTTGAATTGCGGGGCGCAGGCGGTGTGTGCTTAAACGAGAGAAAGTGAGAGAGAGTAAAAAGTAGGAGTGGTTTAGAGTTGGTCGTCTGTTCAGATTGTTTTCCCTTTGTTTACCTTTCCTGTGCCTCATCACACCTGCTGTAGTTTCTGAACATTCAATAAACGACAAACTTGGACTAATTACTTCGTTCGTTTGTGAGTTTACGTCACAACAAACATCAAATGGGACAAATATATTTAATTAGGTTTTAACAAATTATGTGAAATTAAATTAATTATTTTCCGAATTCAGACGATTTTCCTTTATCTTTACTATGCTCATTGGTTCCTCCTATCAGTCTGCAGTTTCTCATACTGAGGTCATCAAACAAAATTTCAGATCTACCACTGACTGATACCTGATGGTGTCAGGTTTGCAACCAGCTTCTGACTGATAAACCAGTAAAGCTGCTCCCAGTGTCAGAATCTCACTGAGGAAGAAACTGGATTAGGTTTTCTGTCACTTTATTATTTCTGCTATAACTGACGGATATTTGCATATAAAATAAGTCAATAGAGTCTAATTTGCAATTTTTATGTCTTTGTGTCATGAGATAGATCTCAGGCGGCTGGTGAGAGAAAAAGTAGATCTTAGTCACAAAAGGTTTGGGCTTTAGATCAAGACTAAAAACTGACCTGTTTAGAGTTGCTAAACAGGTCAGTTTATCTTTTATTAATAATAAAAGAAACATATTTTAAGATTTTGATGATCAAACTGTCATGTTTTTCTAAATTGTCGGCTTTATGGTGTTTTATATGACTCCGTATTTTTGTCCTGACAATTAATTACTCCCCCAGTAAATTCATAAGACAGAACATTAAACTTAAATGGAATGCCAAAAAGCTATAATACCTTTACAGGTGAATTAAACCAGTGATGGACTTACTGTCGCCATGGCACTGGAGCGACCCAACCCTGTAAGCAGCTTCTGAGCCGGGCCTCTGAACGTCACCCAGCACCAGCGATCGGACCGGCAGGCTCTCCTTATGGGAAATAAAACCTGAATCTTCACTCCTTTGAGAGGAAGAGGAGAAAAAGATCAGATTGGAGGAGATAAACTGACACGGCACAGATGAAAGGAAACAATGTAAGCAGAGTTTTTGTATTTTTTCCCCACAGTAAAATTAAAACACTGTTCAGGCTTTTTTAAGGCAAATTTTCCAGCAATACTTTGGAGATAAAAACATTACAAACGAACAAAAAAAGGAGTTTCAATTTATGATCATATGATATTATTTATTATTTGCTGTAATTAATAATGTCTCGTTATAGTTTTCTACATTGTACAGCAGGCACAAATAAGATAAAATATACCAAAAATTTATGTTTTGAAATGTCTCTTTCACTTTACGCACCTTGTTGAAGAACAAAACAGTTACTTAACAAAAAATCCTCCAATTTAAATAGCGATTTTTAATGTAAAAATATATACCAATAAGTCACTATTAGTAATAATAAATATTACATTGAAACAATGCAGACAAATCATAATATGGCAAATTATCTCAAATTAAATAGTTGAACCACAATATACAAAGAAAGTTAGAAGGAAATCTCTAAAAAAATGTTTTGCTACGTTTTCATTCTAACTGACAAAAAACAAACTACAAAGTTTAGTCTGATTTAACTTCAGAGAGTGAGAAAAAAATGGAACTGTAAATAAAGTTTTCCAAATTCAGGCTTTTAATAAAACATTAGACTGAACTTTGAATATCAAGCACTTTCAATGAAAACACATGATTGAAATTCAGGCATTTTCAAGCACCTGTGTGGAATAGAAACCACAAGTAAGAGGGAAGTAAGAGGGACAAATAATAAACTAGGTAAAGGCATGAAAACATGATGACAAAGGGAGATGATGAACAAGTAAAAGATTAAAGAAAAATGAGTCAAAAATGGAGGAACAAAAGAGGAGCTGAGAAGCAAGAAGGTAGGAGTAAAATGAAACGAAGCTGCAGGATAAATTACTGTCTCATGCTTCCACGTGTTTCCTAATTAGTCTAATTAGTTTGAACAAAACCACAGCAGCAACAGCTTGATTTGGCTTTTTATCCAGCTTTGTCTCCTGAGGATGACATTCTTACTAGCCATCCAGATTTGACTCTTTGTCTCAGCTGAGCGAGTGGCTCTGTGTGTTTACACCTGCGTTCAGGTATCAGATGAGAATCTACCTGAAAGCAGGAGAGGTTAGGAGAAATATGACCTCACTCATAAAAGGGGGAATTATTTGGACTGTAATGTCAACTAATTTAGTGATTGGTTAATCATTAACTGGAGCATAACGAAAAAAAAACAAAGTGAGAGCAGTAATTAAGTCAAAACTGTACAAAAAATATATTTCTTTAAATATATTCTACTCTGAACTCCTCAAGTGTCATTTTTAGCTTTACCTGGTTCAAATTAGCTAACAAAAAATCTTATGAAGCACATTAAAAATAGTCAAAATTAATATTAATTAATTTCTGTTTGTATTAATCCAGAGGTTCCCAAACTGTGGGGCGCACCCCCTAGGGGGGGCGCCGTGTCATTGCAGGGGGGGCGCGGGAAGCCGTCTGGATGAAGAAAAAAAAACATGAACGCTGTATGCGCTGGGTTTTTACCTTAGAATGACCAACTCTCTGTTATTCCTCTGTCAATTTGATACAGTGGGGGCTTCCAGACTTTCCATATCTGTGTCCTCTGTCACTTTTATCATTAGTTAAAACTGTTTAATCCGTTATCATGTGGTAACCTGTTTTTCCGAGCCGCCTTTAAATGCAACATGAGCGCCTGCTGCTGCTGCTGTGCAGAGATGCACAGGTGTGTTACAATCATGACAGCAAACCAGCAAAACGCAAAGAACTTTTCACAGTTTTCCCCCAAACTAACCGACTGAGTTGAGTAAAGCTGTTGGACGCAGGTAAAGTTAGCTAAAAGATGACTAGCTAATATCAATACAGCACCTTAAGCTTGTTAACAAGTAGCCTGTGGGCTACCGATGTTGTTGTCTATGTACAGCACATTCATTTTGACCCCCAAAAAGTTGATTCCCTCACCCCCGTTCTTAAAGACAGGGAGTCTCTAAGAATCCTCTCTTCCTCTCTTCCCCTCATCCACCTTGTTCAACCAGACAGTCATTTGTAATCCATAGGGGGGGCCTAGAAAATGTTTGGAAACCACTGGGGGGGCGTGGGAGAAAAAGCTTGGGAACCTCTGTATTAATCAAACAGAAAAGATTGAGCTTTTCACATGTTGGTGCTAGAACTATTCCTTTAGCAGCAGGTCCGTCCTTTGATAGAAATGATCCAGTAAAAAACCCGTTAAATGGTTATAAATTTTTTTTTAGCAAATTCTGCAAACTATAAATGTGTTAATCTAATTATTATTTTTATTTAAAAAAATATGTAATTTTTAGAAGTTTGTTACATAAATGTCTACAGAATGTTCCATTTTTTGTGTGTGTTAAAGGTTCTAGTACCACTCCATCCGGTCGGCGTCACAGTTGCAGTAAAGCTGTGGATCCACGCAGTCGCCCTGCAGGCCGCAGGCACACTGCTGGCTGCCTGGATGAGCTCCTCCCCAGTACGTCTGGACCAGTCCGGTTCCGGGTCCGCCCAGCCACCAGCTGAACGGAGACCCCTCTGGAACACAAACAGCACCTTTCACCTCTTTATTCATCAACCAGAGGCTTTTTAACTCGAACTTTGGCTTTAAACTCTGCTTACGTTTGCCATCTACAGTGATTTAAACCTAACAGTAGGAATACTGAAGAATGTTAAGAAAATATATTTAAAATAAGCTAGTTGTAAAACTTAACCATATCTTCAATAATTAGGTAAAATTCAAATAAGGAAATCCACTTCAAATTATATCTAGGGTTCAAAAAGTAATCTTTTATACTCAAATTTCTAAGCTTTCAACGTTTCTATTACATGACAGAGAAAACGTTGCTTCACCTCAAGGTGTTGTTCTTTTTTTTACAGCTGGGAGGAACTGATTAGTATCTACAGAGCTCAAATAAAGCTTGAATTATGACCCCAAATCTCAGAGCAGAAACAAAGAGCAGAGAGAGGATGAGGAAGTTCAAACCATCACTTCTGACGATCATAACAGGAGCTTGTTTAAGTCTATAATCCATTAACATTGATGAAAAAGTTTGATTACTTAACTTATAAAATTAGAAAAATATCTCGTAAAGTGAAATAATCAGCCAGTGGAACTGGACATAGCTCATCAATATTAAGGAATTAATTATTTTAAACGAGCTCCTATAGCTTGAGAAAAAGTTAATTTCATTTTATTTAAATCAATCAATCAATCAAATGTTATTTGTATAGTACATTTCAGCAGCAAGGCATTTCAAAGTGCTTTACATAATTAAAATAAAAAAACAGCAAGTGACAGTGAATAAACAGTTAGAAAGACAGAGATTTATTTTTAAAGAAAAAGAAAAAAGGTTAAAAAAAGATAAAAACATTAAAATCCCTTGTAGGACTTCAGTTAAACGCCTCACACCTCAGAGTTTTAGTTAAAACGCCATTTAACAAGAATTCTCACACCCCTAGATATAGATTTGTTCAACTGGGACGTTTTCCGGGGGGCTTTACATAGACATTGTGAAAGAGAAATAAAAAGATGTTAAACTAGATGAAAAGTAAAGGTAAAAACATTAAAAACATAAAAGACATCAAAACCCACAATGTAGCCATAAGCAGCTCTAAACAGGTGGGTTTTGAGTTGAGATTTAAAGGCTCTCAGTGTTTCAGCTGTTTTACAGTTTTCTAGAAGTTTGTTCCAAATTTGTGGTGCATAGAAGCTGAATGCTGCTTCTCCTCGTTTGGTTCTGGTTCTGGGGATGCAGAGCAGAACCAGAACCAGAAGATCTGAGGGGTCTAGACGGTTGGTACAGCAATAACAGATCTTTAAGGTATTGTGGTGCTAAACCTTTCAGTGATTTATAAACCAACAACAGTATTTTAAAGTATATTCTCTGAGCTACAGGGAGCCAGTGGAGGGACCTTAAAACTGGTGTTATGTCTCCATCTTCCTGGTTTTAGTCAGAACAGCAGCAGCAGCTTCTGGATCAGCTGCAGCTGTTTGATGTGCATTTTAATTCTGAATCCATATGCAGAAATACTTTGTGTAAATGATGGACAAATGTCTAAAAGTCAGAGGGAGCACAGGGAGCCAGAGCAGAACAAAAATCCAAGCAAAAGACAGCAGGGAACCCAGGGAAGAATAAGGGAGAATAATTTGTACGTATACTGGGGAAAATGGTTACTGAACAAGGATCAGACGGCTGATTAAAGACAGTTTGCAGGTGTGAGGGAGAGAGAAATAAATCTAACACTAAAGATTAACTAGACCTCAGAAACTTAATTGAGAAAGAATAAAAAGACAATAAATAAACATAATAAACTGGAATCTCTGAGAAAGGACTGAACCAAAGTGAAACAGAAACACGACTGATCGAATCAAAGAAAAGGAAATAAGGAACGCAGAAATAAACAAACCCCAAAACCAACTCAAACAGCCTGAGATCCTGACACTTTAAAGTTTAGCTGTATCATCTTTAGAAAAGACTTGGCATTTTTCATTCAATGAAACCTTTAAAAGAAGAAACAAGATGCTGAAGTACCAAACAAGACAGGAGTAGGAGTAAATCTTTGAACAAAATCTGTGTTTTAGCGATTTGTGTTGTTACTTCAGAAATCTGAAGCTACCTGATGATCAAAGGGATTTTATTTCTGTTTCAAACGTGACCATCGTTTAATATTTGAGGCCAGACTTTGGGCAAATTGAAGGAAAAGCTGTGAAATAAGATTCTTTATCGCTCCCAGATAAGTTTGGAGATTAAAGGGATTAGGATTAGATGGTTGAGTAGTGAGATCAACCTTTGAATAATTAAAGTAGGGAATTCAAATACAGACTGAAATAAAAACAAAAGTACCTGAAGGGAACCTGGTTCATTCAAAGATAATATTCAGCGAATGGTCGACTGATTTACAAACATAATTAAAATTGAATAATAAATAACTGTGAAGTTGCTCAATAGTAATTAAAATAATCAACAAATTTTACAAAAAAAGCCTAAACGTAGTTAATAATTACACCTTTAATCACACATCAGCACGGACATCACAGCTGGACTCTCCCAGATGGATGAGAAGAAACTTTGTTATTGCTGATGCTTTTCTTAGCTAACATTGTGTTAGCATGTCTGTGTGACCCAAAGTAACAAGCTGCAAAAACTCTGAAAACATGGAGTGGTGGGCACACTACCAGTAATCTGATAATGTGCTAATAGTGGTGATAATTTTCTTTAAAATTGTTACCTGGACTTAGTTTCTCCTCATATACATTTTTTTAGCAAAAACTCTTCAGCACTAACTTACTCGTCTGTTTTGTAAGCTTTCACCTGAATAAAGTTTGTTATCCGTGTTGAAGTTTTGTTTACCAGCTGTTCAGAATGCATCAACTAGCCAGTTGTTTAGATTCATGAACAACATTCATATATAAACATAAACACAATATTTAAGGGTTTTATAAAACATGTAAATTGTAATGTCAGAGTTAAATTGTGCTTGAGAATTGTAGTCTTTCCTGGGCCGGCATTAGCTAAATCGAAGTTAGCGTTTAGCATTAGCTTATGTTAAATACAGTGTTAGCATAACTAACCTTTTAGCTTGCGGTGCCAATCACTGCCAACATGCATAATTAATTACATCAAATCATATGTTTTTTTGTACCTTGAGTGTTGAGTAGGCGGGACTTCCTGCACTGATAGGACAGTTCCTGTTGGCAATGCTCTGATTGGTGGATGATGGTAGCTAGTTGCTCCTCTTCAGACATGTAATCAAAGTGAACCAAATGCTGGATTTCCCCCAGAGAGGGTCGAACTTTGGTCAGCTCTGTGTTGTTGTGCTGGACCACCATCCATGTGTTCTCGTCTGGTGACGATAAGATGATAAATATTAATGATTATCACTGAAAGAAAAAGCATAAAACTTTTTGTCCAACAGAAGTAGAAGAAGTCAGAAATATATAAACAACGAAGTGACCTCATAGTAGACAAATGTGGAGGGAGAAAAACCTCCTGCTTTGGAAATCATTTTTCTTTTTGCTTCAGAACATTAACTCTGTGCTTCTGAAGAGTTGAAATAATCGTAGCTTATAACTTTGTCCATGAAACGTGTATGAAATAACTATTTACCTAGAAGTGTGTTATATAAATGTTGACTCTGGTCTGACATTATATTAAACATGTTCTGGGACAAAGACAATCGACGAAGTGATTAAAAATGTAAGAGGAGATGGCAAATATCAAACATCAAACATACAACACCAAGCTGTTTATACAACCACTAAACAAACAGGACAGACGTGGTCATGTAGAATAAAAGACGAGGATGATCAGCTGTAATTATGTAACCCTGTACAACATTAATGAGGAATGATGGGCTGTGTGTGTGTGTGTGTGTGTTGGTGTGTGTGTGTGTGTTGTGTGTGTGTGTGTGTGTGTGTGTGAGATACCTGTCATGTTGCAGTAGACCAGCTGTGGCTTGATGGGTCCGCTGCCGTCCACGTCGATGTAAAAATATCCCGACGTGTTGCCGCTGTGTTTGTACGCTTCACAGGACTCCTCATACGCGGCTGCGAGGAAAAATAATGAGAACATCGTCAGAACGCTGGGAAAGGAGGAGGAAAACCGCTCAACATGGGGGTTACTTCATATGAAGAGATCACAAGAAAAATAATCTGAGGTTTTACGTCTGAGGAACATCAGTAAACCAAATCTGTTCATAAAATACTTTTAGATCCCGTACAATGAAGAGTTAGAAAACGTTTTTCATCGAAACACAATCAATTCCTGCTGGAACCTTTGAATTTATGTGTTTCTGGTACGCTTATTAATATGATGCACGAGTTACATTCGGCAATGAGAAGCAGCTTCTCTCGGCCAATTGAGGGTTCATTTCTGTTTAAAAACTTCATCTGTGTTCAAGTTGTGTTAAATGAGTTAGCCTCCAAGTGAAGCTATTCAAGGCTAAAGTAGCTTCTCAATGCTAATCATGTAGCAGCAGCACAGACACTAATATCAGCATCTACAGCTACAGAAGCATCAGAGAGGCACTTTCCACCAATCTGGTGAAATAACATAAATAACAGATGAAAATGATAAATAACAATAAATGCTTTTTGTCATTGGGAGCCTGTGTGTCTCATGGGTCACATGATGATATTTGGGCGTCATGTGACTCACAGCTGTGGCAGGTGGCGCCGCTGTAGCCGCTGTCGGAGCAGTTACAGTGGAAGACGGTCCAGGTCTGACTGCAGAGGCCGCCATGTTCACAGTGACTGGGAGAGCACCTACAACACCCACACAGAAGAAGATTATCTTTTACCCACCCTGTTCAGACATTCTCATTCACTCTAAAATGGAGCAAAGCGCATTAAAATCATCCAAAAGTGATGAACAGATAGAATTATGAAAGAGCGATTACAAGAAGATGCGGAAAAGATGCTATAAAGCAACTTAAACGTATAAAATTATAGTTTCAAAGTCTCATTCTCTCTCAGATAAAACTTGTAGTCATAAGCAAAAAAAAAATAAAGCTAATTTGAGCTTCCTAAAAATAGAGCTAAAGGGAAGAAGACAACATGAAAAAAAGTAGAGGCTCCAGAGCTGAGCCCTGCGGGACGCCGCATGGAAGAGAAACAGAGGAAGATGAACTTGGTGTCAAACAGACGGTATCTCAAATATCTATAAAACGTGATTCACAGTATCAGTGGTGGGCACACTTCTCCTAATCCACTAATCCACTGACAGCAGAGCTACTTTACTTGTTTAGCGCTTTTGCTAAATTTGAAAATGTTTAGCGCACTTAGCTTCCCCTAAAAGATTTTCTCTAAATAAATTTCAAAGCGCTAATTTACTTGGCTGTTTTGTAAACTTTCAGTTGAATAAAGTTCCACATCAGTTGAAGTCGATGAAAGTTCAGTTACAGCCATAAAATAATTAGAAGTTTCTCTGTTTCATGTGCAAATGTGACTCTGATTAGTGTAAATTGTCTCAGGGAGCTAAAGAAAGTCTCAAGAAACTCAAAAAGCTTCTGAGAGTAAAAGACAAATGGGCTCAATGGAAACTTCTAGCGTTCAAATGTTTGATCAGGAGGTTTGACAAGCTTTCAACATCAGACACAGAAAATCACGGCAAAGAACAGAGGCATTTTGCCGCTTTGTACCTAAAGAAACTACCTTCAAACTGAGTCCATCATCACTGCAAACACAACGCTCCACATGCACTGAAAGTTTAGCAATGACGGAAGGAAAAATGTTCTAATGATGAAAGCTGTAGCTTTATGTTTTGAGGTGAGTAAAGAAGATAAAAAGGGCACAAATGGGTGCAGAAAACAGCAGTTTTCTGCAGTTTGTTTCTCCTCTATACATTGGCTTGTTTGGCTGCATGATGGTGCTTTTTGTGCGATTTAAGTGAAGTTTTCACACCTGATAGTCAGGTAGACTCGGTTCGACTGAGGTCCAAAAATCCAATATTTGCTATATTTTCAGCTGCTGTGGTTCTTTCTTCACACTGCAACCAAACCTGACATGCAAATTAATCAGCATGTCACGTTGCAGTAGACAACATGATCAAAATAGTTTCATCTACTAAAATTACTCTGTTGCAGACACCAACTATGAATGTAGAGTCTTTAAAATATCAAAACAGAACACTCAAAGGCCTGATAATCAACATGACCTTTGGCCTTGTGAACCAGGATGGCCGAGTGGTTAAGGCGTTGGACTTAAGATCCAATGGACAGATGTCCTCGTGGGTTCGAGCCCCACTCCTGGTAGAGCAGCTAGAAGGTTATTTTAATTCATCAGTAGCTGCAACTTCTGAGCCAATAATTCTGATGGTACCAGCTGAAAAGCTAAAGCAGAGACTTTAAAGACAGAAACAATTAGAAGTGAGACCAGCTGGTATCATCAGGGTCACTGACTGCCACTTGACTCAACCACAGGTGTTGTACACATTGTGAGAAGTTTGTGTAGAAGCTGTGATTCTGCTAAAGAAAGTAGATGTAGCAGACGCTGTACTTCTTTAGATAAGAGACTCACCTGCCTGACAGGAAGCTGCAAGGCTTATTTTTCATAAAGATAAACTAAAAGCGAGTGGAGCAGATACTACACAGTAAAAAGTCCTGGGTTAAAAATAACCCAATTCGTAACCCAGGGCTGGGTCATATATGGACCGACCCAACGCTGGGTTGTTTTAACCCAACTGGGTTGGGTTGATGGTTTGACCAGCACTTTGGGTCATGGCCACTAACCAAACGTTGGTTAAATTGACCCAAAATTGGGTTGAAACTCATAAATGGTAAAAGGATTGAACTTTTATAGCTCTTTATCCAATCATTTTGACCACTCAAAGTGCTTTGCACTGGAATCACATTCACCCATTCACACTCACACATTTATACACTCATATGCAGCTCAGTAGGCAATTTGGGGTTAAGGGCCTTGCCCAGGGGCACATCAACAGGTGGCAGGAGGAAGCTGGAATTAAACCTACAACCTTCCGCCAACACAAGGATTATTACCGTATTTTTCCGCACTATAAGGCGCACCTTCAACAAATGGCCTATTTTAAAACTTTTTCATATACAGTATAAGGCGCACCGCATTATAAAGTGCATAGAATAGACGCCACAGTTATGTTGCCACCCGTCTGGTATTGAACGGGACATGATTTGTTCCGTTCAATACAAATATGGATGTCTAATAATAAAAAATTGGTCCTGAGTCCTATATGTACTATATGTTGTTTCACTCACGGTTTTGGTGTTGTGAAATTGTTTCCAACTGCTTTCTGGTTAGCACAGACCAACCGACACGCTGCCGCCGCAGCCTCTGTCTCTCTTCCACCGACCCCCACGGCTTTAAATGTGTAGGTGCTGGTCCCTTGGTAACTCTAGCCGAAGCTCCCCGGATAAATGTCTAAAGCCACTTTGTTGACATAAAGAATGTCAACAAAACAGTCCGATTCCGGTCGCCAGGAGAACCTGGAGAGCGACTGGAATGGGGCGTCTGGACGATGGTCACCCGTCTCATAGGATAGGATATCCTAGGATTTTATAAATGAATACATTCTATTCATTTATAAAATCCTATTCACGTTGAAACTTTATCTTCTGTTTACTTATCATGTCTTATTTCAAAGTAGAGGAGAAGCCCAATATGCAGTCATGTTGAAAATGGAGGCTTGTGAAGAGGGGCGTGGCTTCTTCCACGTTTCACCTTTAACCCAACCAATTGGGTAAATCTACCCAAACTCTGACCCAACAGAAGAGTTCAAGCTGTAGACTTCCGGTAAATTTCTGACCCAACTCTTGAGTTATAAATTTTGACCCAATATTTGGTCAAACTAACCCAACATGCCCCAGCTTCAACCCAGAAACTGGGTTATAAAAATAACCCAGCATTTTTTACTGTGTACAGTTAAACTACAGTAAAGTTACTTTCTAATAATTCAGACCAAGCTCTTTAGAATGAAACAAAAATGTAAAGTTTTCAGGTTTCCCAAAGAATTTATCAAAGAAGCTAAACGAAGCATTTCTGTCAGAAGTTTTGCAATAAGAGCCGAGCTGCTGATTCAGTTCCTGTCATCAGACTGATCGCTCAGATCAATTAAACGCGCCGCTGCTCCTGCTGGGTGTTGCTTATTGTGGGGGTTGCTTTGCCCTTTACACTGGACACAGACACGCAAACACAGATGTAATAGTTTGATCCGAGGTCAGACAAGCGTACGGGAGGTGGGTCCGCAACTCAATTTTCCTCGTAACTTCATATCTCATGAACCCTGAATTTAATCAGAGTGGGAGTGTGGAGAGCTGTGATTTTATTTCTCTTTTTCTGTTTCACTGGGCAGTCAGATCAGTGTGTGGGAGCTGAACATCACAGCGGTGACATTCTTGTAGTTTTGTTTCTTAACTTTTTGACTCCAGAAAAAAAAGATTTAAGGTCAAAGCAATTCAGATAATACAGAAAAAAGGTACTCAGCCATTATATCTGACATGCTTAGGGTTAGGACATAATCAAAAAAGTCTGGATTGACAAACAATAAAAATGCACAAGTTTTTTTATTATCGTCATTTAGCGATTAACAATATTTTTGTCCATTCCAAAGGAATCTTATTTTAAGGTGTGCAAAATATTTTTTTTCCCATTATAAGGGAATTTTGCAATAATGTGTGATGGCAAATGTGACTTTTTGTTCCTTGTAGCAGAAGAAATACTGCCGCCTGCAGGTGGGAGTTGGCATCACTTAAATCCAACGTTTTGTGCTGAATTTGCAATAAATTCACAATTAACCATTAGCACAAAAAAAAAAAAAACAGAGGGACTGGCTAATGTAGAGTGATAATATCTATGACTAAAAGTGAACAAAACTCCAAGAGATAAAAATAATTTTGGGTTTTAATTGTTTAAAACTGACAAAAGTTTAAACTAACATGGTTAGGACTTAACATCAAGAGGGATTCCACTGGAAACAGTAAAACAGTTCAAGATGGCTGCTAAAGAAAGGCACTGAAAACGACATGCTGATGGACATCCAGGTTTTCCTGATGGTCAATGTCTATGGATTTGTGTGAATGGCTTCACCCTCACAGTAACCAGGATGGCCGAGTGGTTAAGGCGTTGGACTTAAGATCCAATGGACAGATGTCCTCGTGGGTTCAAACCCCACTCCTGGTAGACTCTGGCCACAAACCCTCACCAGTCCCTTTTAATTCATCAGCAGGTCAACCGGCTTCCTAACATTAACAAACCACTTTGGTTACAATCAATTGGGCTGCAGCAATTTAACTATTCAGTTTTGTTTTATTTTGTTAATATGGAAGTGCATTGGGGAGGGAGCAGCCCTACAAACTTTTCTTTTAAAATTTTATATATATATCAGCACAAACCAGCACAAATGCAACGTTTGACATAATTTTTGCTTAATTTGAAGAAGGTGGGTTGGCTTCACCCAGGTGAGATGTAACTCCTAAAAACTGAACTTTAGTGGTAAATAAAGATGTTCAGTCAATGTCCTTCAATTTTGTTGAAGGTTTTCAGGATTTTAAAATTAATATTTTTATGCATCAGGTTTCAGGTGACCTTTCATCATCAGTGAACCAGGATGGCTGAGAGGTTAAGGCGTTGGACTTAAGATCCAATGGACAGATGTCCTCGTGGGTTCGAACCCCACTCCTGGTAGACTCTGGCTACAAACCCTCACCAGTTTACTTTAATTCATCAGTATCTGCAACTTCTGAGCCAATAATTCTGATGGTGCCGGTGCCTCTCCAGCTACCGTCACCAGTCTGTCGCAGGGCATCAACTATTCTAAAATACTTTTCAGACACTAGTAAGACTTGGTACTTTTGACACTAGACCAAAAATACTTGGTAAGACTTTGTGTTTTTGCAACAAACACACATCAGCACCAGGATGGCCGAGTGGTTAAGGCGTTGGACTTAAGATCCAATGGACTGATGTCCTCGTGGGTTCGAACCCCACTCCTGGTATCTTCCTTAAAGGATGAACTATGTTCCAGTCTTCCTAGCAGAAGTAGTTGAAACAATACCTAGTTTGAGTTATAATAATTATTGGACAGCTATGATGGTTGACCTTCTGAAATTACATTAGAATTAGGGTTGAACAATGTGGTGGGAAAACAACGTGATCTAAGTGTTTCACATGAGTCGATATAGATAGTTATTTATTAGTTTCATGTTTTAAAATCCCCTGTTTGTTCCAGTCTTATCTCCTCGCCTTGGTTTTATATTCTTAAGCAGTTCAGAGGAACGGTGGGAAACCTGAAACTGCTGCTGCGTCGGTTACACAGTAGGTTGTTGCTAGGCAACTGCAGTTAGGGGTGGTAGGTTGAAAAAACTGCTTCTTGCCCAGCAGGTTGCTAGGTAACCAAAGAGTGAGTGCCTTAGTTGATGCCACCAACACAGCTTAGTTAAAAGTCTTTCCTCTGCCTACATCTCCCAAAATGCTCTGCGGTTCTGGATCAGAGTCCAGTGAATATTTTATATATTTTACATCCTATCAAATTATTAATCTTGATCACATATTTGATCATAATATGAATTATAATTTATTGATTGTACATACATAAAGGAAAGGAATTCTAATTTTTCAGATAACATCAACAATGAAGTCCTGTTAATTAATTTATTTGTGAATCGTTGTAACCAGGAGGAAATGCATCTCTAAGGTTTTCTGCAAAACCTTCCACTCTTCTGTAGGGCAGTAAATAATTTTCCAGCAGAAATAGGACATTAATTCTGTACCAAATATAAACACTCCCAGAATCCATAAACATATTTCCCAGAAAATCGTTGCTGCAAACACAGATTTGTGTTCACTGAAACCATCTGGAAAATGCCGTTCTAACTGCGGACCGACAGGAAGCATTTTGGAGGCTCTGACCTGTCGATGATGCCGCACATATCGATCTGCAGTTGGCTGTAGTTTCCCAGAAGCCTTTGCTGCACCATGATGAGGTCGACTGGCTGGTTGTCCAAAGCGAGAAGACGCATGCAGCCCTGGAAAGTGTTGTGAGGGTTTTTACATTCCTGGTTATAATCTTCAGCAGGGCAACCTTGAAAAAGAAGCAGAGAGGAGATTAAAATGCAGCAGCAAAGATTATATCAATTAAACTTAATGAGAATCAATACCAAGTGAAATTATATACAAAACTACCATGAAATAAAATTGATAAATATCCTCTATATTAGAGCAACCCCCTGATTTGTGGTGAGTTGGTTCTTATTATGTTGAAGTTGACACTGCTCCAACAGGAGGACATAATTTTTCCTTCTGTAGTCCATTAAATATGGAGAAGGAGATAGTGTTTAAACCTGTGACTCTGCATGTGTGAGATGATAAAGAGCCCTAAGGCAGATATAAGAATATGTCTGGGCTAGAATCTTGCTTAGCGAGCAAAATCAGGACGGCCGTTTAGGCGGTGAAAAATGAAACAGAGCGAACAAAAAGGGTGGGATAGGATAACAGGAAGGAAACAGGAGAAAGAAAATTGGCTTAAAATTAAGAAAAGGAAGATTAAAAGGGAGAAAATTATGTAAGCCATTAACTTTAATAACTGTAAAAAGGCTACCAGTGGAAGTGCATCAGATATTCATGTTATGGGAAATGAGCAATCAGTTATCGAGCCCAAACTTTGGGGCCAAAGACACCAAGTCAAAAGCACTGATATCAAAACCTAACCTGACTTAAAGTCACAAAAAATATTCTTTTTGTTCTACAAAACATTAGTATTTTAAAGGTGACCTATTATGTTTCCTTGAACGGGTTGGAATAAGTTTATGAACTAACGTTTTTTGCACATAATCATTCTGAGATAAAGAGATTTTAGTCTGGTCAGTTCAGCCTATTTTCAGATGTTTCAGGGCCTCTTGTCACTTTAAATCTAACTAAGCTGCTGCTGACCACACCTCCCAACTCAACGTTTACACTCACAAGCGCAATTATGCAACTGTACATCTTTGAAAAGCATTAGTAGAGTCTACTGCACAACCAACAATAATGCAGCAAGTGGTTTCTGAATGGTAAGGCAACAACAAAACACTTGTCATTTCCAGCAGCCATTGTACAGCGCATACAGCGGTACAACCAGCTGACCAAATGTGCTGGGGGTCAGCTTCTGTTGCTAAGTAACAGGGCTGAGGTTGCTGGGTAATGAGGCAGTGCTCACAAATTGTTACTCAACAATCAGGAGGTTTTTGAAACGGCTTGTTGAAACCATCAACTTATTGCCTAAAAAACGTTTGGGTGTCACTGGATGGTTGTGGTTCTATTTACTCCACATGATTATAACATGACAAATACGGTACCTAAAATAAAATGTCTAAATATGCATCAACCACCTGAGCAAACAGGCTAAATTTGTCATCAGCTGGAGTTGGGAGCCAAACAAAATCTACCTGAGAGGCACAAGCTACAGTAACCAGGATGGCCAAGAGGTTAAGGCATTGGACCTAAGATCCAATGGACAGACGTCCTCGTGGGTTCGAACCCCACTCCTGGTAGAGCAACATGAGGAACAAGGACATTCAGCTCAAACTCTAATTGCTCCCTGACTCACAAGAGAGGAAAGTCCACCTTTGAGGTAGGATAAGTGCTTTATGTTAATTTAGTGATGTATTTTATTTTAAAGGTTTCTTTGGGCATGTAGCAGGAAGTCAACCATCTTGTTTAACTCTCAGTATCAAGTTCATCCATCCATCTGCATCATCACCACCTCCTTATTAATGTTCAGGAGTAAAAGTTTAATTCAGACTTGTGTGAGAATGTTTACTGTAGATGTTTGCTTTGATGATGCCTGTTGGTTCATGTTGGTTTACTGAGATACAGATGAGCCTTTGCTAATGATGCTAAGCTAGTATTAGCTATTTATTTTACAGATTTACTCCTGGAGCACTGTGTTAAACAATGAATAATTTGTTCAATTTAAAAGCAACAGATCATTTTGAAAAACAGTAAAATATTGTTTGTGATTGATTCATCAGTTGTTAAATTGTTTCCATGCATACATTACAGCATATTATTAAATGATTTAGGTTCACTGGCTGCAGATTAATGTGTTTCTTCTCAAGTGAAATATTAACAACTTCAAGCTGTACGAAAGACAAACAGGAAAAAAAATCAGTATAATTATATATTGGTTGACACAAGAATATATTAATACTTAACATATTAGGTCAGATGTCAATTTTTTTTTTCAAAAGCTTAATAAAAAATATATCAGAGAGGATAAATGAAAACAGTACAAATTGTTAGTTATGTTTGCTTTATTTAACATAAAAGCAGTTTCACCTTTACCTCCAAAGAAGATCTGGTTTGACACCGAGACAGGAAACGAGGGAGACGCGTGAGCGACGCCAGTTTCCTGTTTGTCCACAGAGACGGTGAGGCGGCTGCGCCTGGAGGTCAGATCCACCGAATGCCACTGGCCATCATTCAACCCAGATCCTGGGGAAAATGCACAAGGGAAAATATCGATTGTACAGATTTAAAATGCAAAAACACAAAACTACACGCAGTTTTTTGTGTCTAGTTTCTACTGCAAATATCTGAGAAATACAACAAAACTAACTTTCAAAAAACTTTTCAGTAAGAAAATGTACTTTATTAATTTGCAGATTATCCTAGTGAAAGGTCCTGCCAGTGAAACTAGACCTCTTGATTCACTTTGTGAAAGGAAAGCAAGTTCCGACTTTAGAGTATCTTCTTGACAGCTGCCTGGATGTTAGCTTTTTTAAAACTTAAGTGATATTAAGTGATATTTTGTTTTTACAGTGCAGTCCAATGACCTCAGAGGAGGAAATACATGGAAGTTTGTGGTTATAAAATGACAAAATGTGGAAAAAGTTGATGCATCTTGCAGACTGACCGGTGCTGAGCTCCAGCAGCGCTCTGCCTCCTCTCTGGATCTGCAGACGGAGTCTCGCCTCTGCCAGGTACAGCCACACCTCGCCTCCTTGCCTTGGGAGGTCAAAGGTGAGCAGAAGCCCGGCCTCGTTCCACGTCCTGAACTGAAACCCTACGGACATCCCTGATGATGCGGACAGCATCGTCCACGGCAACCGGAGGAAGCTGCGGGGTCCCGGGAACGTGGCAGCAACGTGATCTCTCTCGGCGCAGGAAAAGGTCACGTTGCCCTGAAAGTAAAGAATCAAAACTGATTACTGAAGGGATAAAACAACAGAAAACATGAATATTAATCAGCTGCAGGGGGCGTGTCTCATCAGCGAGTCTCCTTGAGAACAGAAGCACAAACTGAAACGTCTCATCGGCGGAGGGGCGGAGTGTGTGGACTCGGCCGTCACTTCATTGCAGTCCATTGTTCTGAGGCGTAATGACACAGCAGCCGCCGCTAAAGCTGCAGCGGTAATATATTACTGCGCCGGCTCTCTGCTGGGAATATCACCCGGCTATCTTTATAATGCTCTGGAAACAGAGATGACATCTAAAAGCCCTTTGTAGAGCTGTTAAAGTGATATATGGACGCGTGTGCTGCAGAATGCATCATCACGGCAAAATATAAAGTAAAAATTGGACCATAAAAACCTGGCGAAGCTACTCACCCCACATTAAACCTGCAGAACGGCCTGCACCTCTGCATGCTAGCACCTATGAGGGTCCTGCATTAGAGGCGTGTTTTAAATTAGGCAGTAACTGAGTTAACACGCCATCACTGAGAGAGCAACAGCTTCTGTCAGGAATAATGCTGCTCTGCACTTTGAAAGGAAAAGCAGCTCACATTCACTGCTGCTGCTGCTGCTGCTGCTGCTCCCTGTTTCTCTGCCACCAACACAGAAACAGAGAGTTTGAACCAGCAACAGCTGCACTGTAAGACATTTGAAGGTGGTTTAACTTGAAACTGAACGTGCTGTCTTGGAAATGCACTTAAAGTCAACAGGAAAATTTTGGTTTTAACTCAGAAATGAGATAATAAAGTTGATTTAACTACAAGGCAAGTTGTGTAAACAGTTTTTTTAGTTCTGGTAGCTCATGTCCACTGGAATGGACATGGGACATTTCTGAGTTTAAACTAATAAACCTGAATGATTCTTGCTAGTAGCTGCGTTTCCATTACAAATGAGTGCAAAACTTTGTCTATATTCCACAAACGCTGAAAAAACACAATCTTGCAATTGTAATGTTTCCATTAAATAAGAAATTAGACGTTAATAAGTTTGTTCAAGTCACTAAAAATCATGTCGTTCCATCATCCTCCTACCACTTCTTGTTTCTTCTTTGTCTTTTCGGCCAGTAGTAACATCCGGTTTTTGATCACGTGACTTGTGTGATTTGAAGAAAGTGTCTCCATTGCTGTTTTGCAAAATATGCTAATTTTGCTACAGATGAAAAACTACCTCATCCTAGCGCTAACTTAAAAACCTTCATTTGTTCAACTCTTGGAGATTTGAAAAAGTTAACACAACTCACTGCTGTGAGTGTATCTTTCAAAAAGACAAACATTTAAGTTAAACAGAAGCTGGATGCAGCTCAGATGTCTGACAGAGAGCAGTCGTTCGGAAAATATCTGGAAATCCGTTGATATCGAGACTTTTCTTTAGATGAAAACAACCGAAGGAACACGGAGCACCTCGTTTCATGTGCGGCCTGTGTCTCTGTGAAGAGTCATTTTCAGCCTGTATTATTTATTTTCAGAAGGTTCGGCTGCTGCGATTGATTCTTTCTTCCTTCACTGTCTGATTTGAAAGCTCAGCGCTCAGGGAGTTGAGGAGATGAACATCAAAGCTGCCTCTGCAGATGGTTTATATGTGATGCCTCCACCTCACAATAGAGAAATAAAACTTTATGTGCTTCTAAAAGATGGTCAGGATTAATCACTGCAAAAACACAAAATTTTACCAAGTCTTTTTTGGACTAAACGCAAATGCAAATATCTTAGAACATTTGAAATAAGACAAAACTAACAAGTAGGGCTGTTGTAAATTATTATTTTAGGACTGAATGTAAAAATTGTACATTATGCTGGTAGCACTTAGCTTTCGCTAACAACTCATAGGCGCTGCGCAACACAAATAATCATTGAGTCGAAATACGGTGTGCTAAATATTAAAACATGGTTTAACGAAGCTTCGAGGCAGGTAATTCTCCTAGAGGAATTTTAATAATCAAAGTACTCGAATCATTCGAGGAATCGTTACAGACCTACTTGCAAGAAATAAGAGCTTTTCCTTAATAGTAATAAAAAAGTTGCACTGGCAGATTATTTCACTTACAATAAAACATTTTCCCTTAAGTGAGATAATCTGGAACAACAAATGATATTAAATAAGTTATTGACTATTGCTGAAAAGTTACTTATAAGTTAGTTTTACCTTATTATTTTAAGTGTAATAAGGTATTTTTACTAGAACCTAAACCAAAAATTCTTGGTATTATTTTTGTGTTTTTGCAGTGAAAATGTCAGCAAACCTGACTAACATTGTAACACTTTTACATGTAGTTGAGTATTTTTTTTATGCTATGACTTAAGCACCAGAATTAAGATTCTGCTAAAGGTAAGAATCTTGAGATCTTGAGATTTACTAATCTTGAGATTAGTAAATCTCAAGATTTTTCATATCAATAGTTCAAACTTTTCCACAATTCTAGAATCCTTAATACAAAATTACAACATAAATTTATAAAATAATTTTCCCCAAAATCTGTAAGATTCCAGTTTTTAGTTATTAAATTTTTAAGATATATTTACAACATAACTGAATTCACGGTTGTTGCATTATTTTGCAATGGCAGGAAAATTATATTTGGATAAAAAAGTTATTAAGTGATGTTGTGATTTGATTATAGGTTAATAAAATTCAATCTTTTTAATATAATCCCTCAGTTTCTCCATCTTTTGTGCTGGTTCATCCATTTTTGTGATCCTACAGAACTGTCAAAGAAAAAAAATTACCAACTAAACTGACTGGAATAAACACATTTTTTATTATTACAACAAAAGTATATTTCAGTTTTGATCACAAACAAATGTCATGATAAAAACTGTACTTCAGTTACAGGGACTCATGTGTAGAATGATTGTGAGGAGTTAAAACTGTTTTTTATTATCTAAAACTAAGTTATAGAAATAAATTGCTAAACAAACACAATAAGGTTTGATGGTTTTCTTTTTCTGTCTGCAGATCTATGTTTTAGAAAATATTTAGTAGAGCTTCCGCTGCTTTATGTAAAACAAAGTGAAACACTAAGTTTGTGTCCATCTTCACTTCTTGTCACTGGCAGGAATTTAAGTATTGTTTATCTGTTTCTATGCTAGTTTCGCCTTGTATTTCTTTTACCAGTTTTCTTTATTTTGGAAAAATAAACAAACTTAAACTTTACTCACCTTCATGCTAACCTGCTGGTCACTGTTCTTAGCTAGTTCTGATACGTTAACACCGTTGTACATCAGGTTTTCCAGGCAGCCTGGAAGTTTTTCCTGGCGGCGCCTGGATTGTGCGACACTCCTACAAGCAGCTGAACATATCATGGATTTAGAGAGATTAAATCACGTTTATGTGGACGTTTCCTGGTTCCTACGCACCATTTTGACGTCCCAAAGGCTGAACTCTTCGTCGGTTTGGACCGTCTGTGTGTGTTTGTCCACAGTGAGGTTGAGTTGGGAGTTTCTCTGTCTCAGGACGACGAGGTGCCAGTGCTGGTCGTCCAGCAGGCTGCCGACGGACGTCAGCCGACGGGGCTCAGAGGACGAAGAGGAGCCTGGAAAAACGGAGGTGTTACATAATAAATACTATTTTTACTCAAACGTGTGAAACCAAACACAAATTCTGACTTATTTTTATGTTTTGATCCAGTTTCTCCTTTTAACTCGTGTTATTAAGCCAGTGGTTCTTAACCTTTTTTGAGGTACCAAACCCACCAGTTTCATATGCGCATTCACTGAACCCTTCTGTAGTGATAAATAAAATTATTTCCCCCCAAATTCAAGACATAGGGGTTCTTAAAAGGTAGAGTCGAAAGGTAGAAAACACTGACTGTATTTTGAAGAACTGAGAACAGTTCTTCAAAATACAGTTCAGTGTTTTCAGTAAAGTTGAGCTGACTGTCCATAAACGACCCAAGGTATTTAAAATTTACCACAGTTTCAACAGGTTGGCCATCGACAGAAACTGGAACCACTTTAAGGTCTAGATAATTTAATGAGCTCTACATTCGTAAGAGAATGAAAAATTAATAATAAATAATAAATACTTTGCGGTATTCTGATTTAGTAATGTAATTATATTAGTTGTGTTTCCATCCCCACACCACTAGAGGCAGCACCAACCCTGAAAAGATGCGACTAAGGAACAGATTTAGAAGAACACAGAAAGTTACAGAATTTGGTAAAAACTGTGAGCTTTGCTGAAGTAAATAAAGACACAAGTTCAAATCCCTGCCGAGAGTGAAGCTCCTCCAATCAGGGCTCCTCCTGATTGGCTAAGCTATGTAACGTGATCCTCTGATTGGCTAAGCAATGTAACGTGATCCTCTGATTGGCTAAGCAATGTAACGTGATCCTCTGATTGGCTAAGCGATGTAACGTGATCCTCTGATTGGCTAAGCAATGTAACTGATCCTCTGCAGTAGTGATGGCAAAGCTGGGCGTCATCAGACTTTACACAAGTGAGTCTTTACCTGGGCGGCAGCAGAGGCTCCGCCGAACCCCTGAGACCGACTCACCGAACCCCTGGGGTTCTACTGGACCCGGGTTAAGAACCTCTGCCTTAAGCATAACAGTAAAAATGATAACTTTAGATGTTTTTAGGTTTTCATCCAGGTTTTGTTGTTTGGATGTGTAGTTTTTATCCTCTAGTTTTTATGTAACGTGTTTTCTGCCTGTCTCTGATCTGACAGCTGGCTGCTCCGTTACCTGACCTCCATGTTTGTTTTCATCCTCGTTATTTGACCTGTTCATCTGCTGCTTTCTGACAATCTGACCTGAAGTCAGAGCAGCGGAAAAATCCCTTAAGATAAATAAAGAAAACTCTCCTCTTCTCCGCTTCACGCAGGGAGGGTCACTGCAAGGCCATCTCATTAGAAACCCATAAGAACATCTGCATACTTGTCTGGAAGCCGAAGCCAAATATGTGAATAGAAAGGAACATGGTGAGACATCATTAATGATGAATGAGCAGCAGCCGGTCCTAATAAGTGGATCTCCACTTGGGATGTGAGAGAAAACTTTGTGGTTCTGCTGAGAGAAGAAACCGGGAGAAGGCGCATTAAAAATGCATCGCGCATTCTTCGGAGAGGTGGTGGGAGGCAATCCCAACGTCAGAGACGGAGAAGAAAGACAGAGAAAGAGACGAGCCGGCGGCTCGAAGGATGACGGACAAATGTACCTTTGATATTTGAGCTCATTCCAGGAGAGGATAGATTTTCCTCAGAAAAACAACTTCATCCAGACAGAGAAAGTTATGATTTTCACCTCATGATAGAGAGGAACGTCTGTGCTGTCAGCACGGCTATTGTGATGATTTATTTGATTTCAGTACGGATGAGCAGAAAGAGACAAAAGCAATCAATATGAGAGGAAAGACAAAACAAATTAGATATCTTCTCTGGCATTGATTAATAGGACAATTAATATGCTGCAGGTTGTAAAGAGGGAGACCTCACCGGATGGATGTTTCATCAAATGGACGATCTGATTACTTCATAAGTGAAGGGAAAGACAGAGCTCGAGCTCACATATTAAATTTTCAAACGGAGAAATTTCCCCAATGATAACACTGAATATGAATGCTGGAAGCTTTTTCAGACGTCAGAATTCAGCAACTCGTTTTGGTCAAGCAGAAAATCAACCAAACTATTATAATTGAGCAGAATCTTAATCTCAAATGAGCCGTGTGTAAACAGGATTATTACACTTACATGCAGAGTTATGCAAGAATGAGTAAAAATGAATTAAATCTGTTTTTAATGCTTCTGAAAACAAGTTATCTTCTCTTCAGTGCATATCGTAGTTTTAGGTCTGGTCCATTTGTTCATTTTAACCCTTTGAGGACGACCGGATGCAAAATCTGTGGGTGAAGTTAAAAATTAGGGTGATGGCAAAGAGGTGTTCAGAAAACAAGGATTTAGAGTTTATCATCGAACATAAAGTATATAAATAAATACTTGTTAATCACACAATATACAAAATAAACATATTTTTTAAGTTGACAGTCCGTTTATATAAATTTTTAACTCAGTTATATTTTTTTGTTTCAACGTTTTCACTATATTTAGCAGTAAAAATCACTGGATTTGGCCAAAATTGGAATCTATACCAATAGCAATCACTCTGTAGAAGAACTAATTGTCATTAACACAACAAAACATAGATTTAACAGTTAGTGAATAACAGACTATTTTTATTTTTGTTTGTGTCTTTTTAGGAATTTTTGTAAAGGATTCTTATTGTAATGTCTGGTGTGGACATTAAAGGGAATCCTTGAATAAACAAATAAACAAAAACAACATATAATTGAGGCTTTTTGATGAAAACGAACAATGAAAATCATTTTAATAAAGATATGCTGCTTGTTGAAACTCCCTGATTTACTGACAAAGTCCTTCAGACATTCCAAGATCATTCCTGTCTTCCTTTGAAAACTGAATGTTTACTTTTAAAATCTGAATCCATTTCCATAAATCTCAAAAGTAAATTTGTATGAAGTAAAAGTTTAAGTGCTTTTCTGGTTGAACGCTGATCTGAAGGACATTAGGATTGACTGCGGTGTCTCATCGTTGCAGTCGATGCCGTTTGTTTTATCATTCTGCGCCTGACCTCAGGGGAAAATCGCTTCATTGTATCTCTTCTGCCTTCCTATTAAAGCGCCTCTAAATCTGATCGCTCTTATCGCCAAAACCGCTTGGTGTTACATCGTTTCACCGGCTGACTCTCGTAAAGCTCAACCTCCGTCAAAAAAGGCCTGCAACGATTCAATTCAGATCACATGACGGGAGGCTTGCTGCTGGATCCGTTTCTTTTTATTCCCCGATAGAAAGGATTCACTTCTTCTTTTTAAAAGAAGGATCAAATTCAGCTTGACAAGGTTGAGTAATAATAATTATAATACATGTCCTAAAGCTGAAAATGAACAAATGAACCAAAAATAACGGGGTGGGACCCGAGTTTACGAGGCAGATAACTTCAGATGACAGAAAAGCTCTGCCAGATATTTGCTTCTGCTCCAAATGAATCAGCTCTGAAGTTTCTAATTGGAGCTCTTGGTGCCGCCGTTATTCAGGATCATGTTGCAGTTTCTGGGCTGTTGCTCAGTGTTGCCTCATAAAGAGAGGAGCGGGAGCTGAAGTGAACGGTGGGAGGAGAACAGAGGCCTGGATTTGCTGGCGCTGCAGAGAACAGCAGGCATGAACTCTGGGTCGGCAGACGACCTGGATTAGGAGCAAAACAGTAACAAGGGCGATAAATAAAGCAGGTAATATGAAGCAGGAGGAAAGATGCAGGAAAAGCTTAAAACTGCTTCTGAGAAGCAATGACAGAAGAAGGAAACCCAAGAAATGAGCAGCAGATAAGAGTCTAAACGGGCTGTAAGTTTTATGATGGAGCATCGGAAAATAAAGTCACAATGTTACCAGAACAAAGTTGTACAATAGTGAGTCAAAATAATATGAGAATAAATCTGAAATTGTAAAAGAATTAGGTGAAATATTATACCTGCATGATATTAGGTCACAAATTATGAAAAAAGCCTTTGCATTGTGAGCAAATCATACAAGAATTGTCAAATATTACAAAAATAAATGTTACGAGAAAAAAGTGAATAACAAGAATAAAGGTGGACTATCATAAGTTAAAATATTACAAGAAAAAAGTCAACATTTTGAGATTTATAAGAAAAGTAAGTTCAAATATTAAAAGAAATAAGTCACAATATTACATGAATAAAGTCGCATGATAGTAAGAGGAAATGTTATAAGATTTATGTCACAACATTATAAGAAAAAAATGAATTATAAAGCAGTATGAGAATTAAGTCAAAATTCGATGCACATTGAAAAATATTTCATTGATCCCAAAGGGAAATTAAATGAAATAACACAAGAAAAATGTCATAATATTATGAGGATAATGTCGTACAAGAATAAAGTCGATATATTATTAAGTTTATTTTCGATATATGGTTGAAAAAAAAAAACTGCAGCTGAATTGGAGGAAAAACTTTCCTCCATCCTGAACCATCTGTGTTAGATATTTAGAAACTCTAGATATGTGAAAAGAAAAAATAAATCTACAACGTAACAGCATTTAAAAAGAAACACTCCAGAGTTCGATGTTAAATATGAGAGATGAATGTTTTTTCATTTTTGGAGGACATAAAAAAGAGCCGATGACTGAGTAAAAACCCACAAAAGACAAAATAATATTTTATTTTTTTTGTTCGTTGGATGGACCAAAAACTGAACATTTATTTTTCTGGTAATTATTTTCCAACTCTAATAGATGGATGTAGAAAAATCTATTTTTCATCCCAAGGCTATGCAGTTCATCTTCCTAATTGGACAGTTTTCCAAGGTGATCTACTCGTTACAGAAACAGAAACTTTCCAAAAAAGTACCTGGGTCATTGTTTTTTAAAGGTGACACAGATGCAGGGGATAAAGGTCCTACGCTCAAGGTGACGTAAATGAGTTATTTCCACAATGTCAGACCTTTGTTTAGAAACTTTTATCACTTTTTAATGCTCCACAGCTCTTGAAAACATAAAAAATAAAAATTAAAAATTAAGAAACTGAGCAAAAAGACCCCTTGGAATATGAAAATGAATGTTAATGCCAGTTGGGAACTGGTTTAAACTCAAAATGTCCGCCGCTCACATAAACAAACGGTTTTGTTCAGACCTCAAGCGGAGCAGAAAGTCTTGGTGTGTCCAGACGTAACACACGGTGCCACGGACCAGAACCATCCATCACTGCAGTAACGAGACGGCGATGCAGCCGCCAAGAGAGCCGGGAATTAACCAATCAGAGGCCAGCATGTGAGCTGGCAGCCAGTAACTCTCACTAAAAAATACATCACAGGATCTCGTTCTGCGTGTTTCACGGACCTCTGTGACGATGAATCAAACAATAGATCTGCCTTTCATGGAGAAACTGCTTTCGCCTGATGATTCTAAATAGCCCAAGTTAGTTTCTTTTTCTTTTTTACAGTTTTATTTTTGAAGTTCCCTTCTTTTATAGACTTATATTTTAAAAGGTTTTTAGCTTGTTTTATTTTGGTGTCTAGTGAAAACTCAAGACTGTGTATTTTTATAGAAAATGCCTGAATTTATTTGTATCAGATATGGTCTTAATCTGGACCTGAAAGTCCAGTTTCTTCCTGGATCAGGTAAATATTTATTTACCTTTAGCGAGATTTTTCAGCATCTTGCTAAAGGTAAGATGGCTTGAGATTAGCTGCTCTAACCTCAAACTTTAGAGTGGAATATTGGGGTTTTATCTGGTTGTCCAACATAAAATAGTCAAAAATGTTTTTTTTTAAGTAAAACTATATAAATAAAATCTGAAAAGTGTGGCTTGTAAGTCTTTTAGGGAGTATATCCATTAGCTTTACAGATGAGTTTTTTCTTATTTCAAGAGAACCAACCATCTCTCCATAACATAAAGTATTTAATTTTTCTAAATTTGCTGAATTAGAAAGAAAAATCATAACATTTTAACATTATTTTGTTATTCTGTAGTATTACCACTAAAAAAATGAAATATGTGAAATACGTAATTTCTCGTTAACAGAGAGATATTCAGACAGAAGTACTATCTGCAGTTGCTCTTAAATTAATGTTAAAACTTCACTTCAGGAAGTGTTAACTAACCACATCCCTCAAAATCAACCTTGCTTACTAGCATGTTTTATTTTTCAATTTTGCTCCATTATTTTCCACTTTTCTGTTCTGGTATGGTCCCGCCACGTTTATTTCTGTATGAACTGGCTCCACTAAAGGATGACCAGCAATGCCCTCTACTGAATGGAAGCCAAACTACAACATTAAAAGAAGCTCTTAATTGGATTTTATTAGTTAATCAATTTGAACTAATTTAAATCGAATAAACTATCCATCCATCCATCCATCCATCCATTTTCTTCCTCTTATCCGGGGTCGGGTCGCGGGGGCAGCAGCTTCAGGAGGGAGGTCCAGACTTCCCTCCCCAGCCACGTCTTCCAGCTCCTCCAGGAACCCCAAGGCGTCCCAGTAGAGAGACATCGTCCCTCCAGCGTGTCCTGGTCTCCCTCCTCCCGGTGGGACCTGAACTCCTCACCATGGAGGCTCCATCCTGACCAGATGCCCGAGCCTCAACTGGCTCCTCTGGACGTGGAGGAGCAGCGGCTCGACTCAGAGTCCCTCCCTGATGACTGAGCTTCTCTCTCTAAGGGCCCGGCCACCCTGCGGAGGAAACCCATTTCGGCCGCTTGTATCCGGATCTCATTCTTTCGGTCATGACCCAAAGCTCATGACCATAGATGAGGGTTGGGAACGTAGATCGACCGGTAAATCGAGAGCTTCGCTTTTTGACTCAGCTTCTCTTCACCACGACGGACCGGTACAGCGCCCGCTTCACGGCAGATGCTCCCCAATCCGCCTGTCCATCTCCCTTCTTCCCTCATTCGTGAACAAGATCCCCAGATACTTAAACTCCTCCACTTGAGGCAGGACGACCCCCCTGACCCGGAGAAGGACCTCTACCCTTTTCCGGCTCAAGACCATGGCCTCGGATTTGGAGGCACTGAGCCTCATCCCGGCTGCGAACCGCTTCAGCGAGAGCCGCAGATCACGATCGATGAAGCCATCAGGACCACATCATCCCGCAAAAAGCAGAGATGCGATCCTAAGGCCACCAAAACGGATCCCCTCAACACCTCGGCTGCGCCTAGAAGATTCTGTCCATGAAAGTAATGAACAGAATCGGTGACAAAGGGCAGCAGCCTTGGCGGAGTCCAACTCTCACCGGAAACGAGCCCGACTTACTGCCGGCAATGCGGACCAGACTCTGACACCGGTCATACAGGGACCTGACAGCCCGTATCAAAGGGCCCGGTACCCCATACTCCCGGAGAACCACCACAAGGCCCCCCGAGGGACACGGTCGAACGCCTTCTCCAAGTCCACAAAACACATGTAGACTGGTTGGGCGAACTCCCAGAACCCTCTAGGACCCTGCTGAGGGTGTAGAGCTGGTCCAGGGTTCCACGACCAGGACGAAAACCACACTGCTCTTCCTGAATCCGAGTCGAATCGAATCGAATAAACTATTAATCAACAATTGGAAGTGGATTAATTGTTTTCATCCCCAGTTCTAACCCATCTCATTGTAGTCCTGGCTGCTCAAATACTTCATATGGACCATTATGTTTTCTGTTAAAGGTTTTGTTGGCTCTAGTTGCCTTTATTTGAAAGGCACAACCAATATGTTTTAATTCTTACTTATAAAATATCTAATATTTTGGCATGATAGAAAAAGTGCTGAGCTACTCCTTTTAGCTCACCAACTTTGACAGCGTGACGATCCCAAATTGCTGATTCTGTCTTTGTTTCTGTATGGGCGAACCCAACAACACACAGAGGAAATCTTTGTCTGGAGGAAACCCGCTTCATGTTCTCTGCCTTTATTCCCTCCTCTCTGTTTCTCTGGTTTCCTTTCAGGTGTTAACAACCTGATTACTTTCTGCTCAGATGGTCTGGCTGCTAATTGGATTCCTGTGGTTTCAAACCGACCAATCACCACAGAGAGCCGTCAGTCAAACGAGAACACCTGAGGAGCTCTGGCCATCTCACTGCGTCCTGTTTGTGTGAGCGGTTGAAGCGTTGGCCGCTAATTAGCCACCAAGAATGTTGAAGTGTGCTCTGTTTCGACTTGGCTGAATGTTTTTTCAGCTTATATTTGTTGAAAATAGCAACGTATTTTATGGACTACAAGTCACCCCAGAATTAGTTGCACATGTCAAAAAATGATTATGAAGAGGAAAAAAACATGTATAACTTGCAGGAAAATACTGTAAAAATATTTACAACTTTCTTTAATCATTTTTTATAGTTTTTTCCTTCATAAAATCTTTCCTGTTTTTCCGTTAATATTATAAAACGTAACTTAAAGAAGTTATTTGCCAGGCTCCTTTTCCTGATTACCTGCCAGACAAGCTACCATAGCTAGCATAGCCAGCAAGCATGAAATGAAAAAGTTTCTGAGAAGAAAAAGACAGAAGACGACTCTGAAACTGGAACGTATGAGGCAGCAGTTATGCTAAAAGAATAGAAATGATTAAATAATGGTTAAAAGTATAAAAATACTCCAAAAGTTGATATTTTTTTTGCATGTTTTGTAGCATTATCTTTGAGTTTTTGTAAACGGGGATCCCGGTCAGAAGCTAATGCTGTTTGGGGGTTCATGGCATGGAAACGTTTAGGAACCGCAGTCCTAAAAAACAGACTAAAAACAATAAATATCTTATCTGTATGCTAATTTATTCAATAATTTAGCAGCAAAAACAAATAAACTTTAAACTCCCAGCACTAATATTAAGTGTTTTACCTTGTCTGAGCAGCAGCTGTAGCTTCCCCCCCTCCAGCTGCAGGCTGAGGTCAGACCCTTCCCGCCCTTCGGCGTGCAGCAGCGTCCCGGAGTTTCTCAGGGTTTTGAACTTCAGGGAGATGACCTGTTTCGACCCCTGGATCGGCACCGGACCCGGTCGGTACGTCAGGCTGCTGCCGCCGTCGAAGCTCATCACATCTGAGGCTGAAAATAAGAATAAGACAGAAGCATCTTCAGCTGTGATCCTCACCTTTACGCTTGCAAGTGAGTCCAGCTTGTTACTGGGTTACAAATCTGTTTTCTGTTTATCAAGCACTTTCTCTGCCGGCTGGGGATTTAGACTGAGGCGAGACGAACGGTGTAGATGGGAAAGAATGGACTGCTGTTAAAAAGAGCAGTTGCTGAGCTCAGCATCAGTTTCCTCTTCAGTTGTACAACTAATTTCCCTTTCTCTTTTTTAATGAAGTTGGCAAGTCTTTGACCTCACTTAGCTTGCAGTAATGTGCTTATTGCACTGTACGGTGCATTTCCTGCTGATTACAGAGCAGCTCCGATCGCCCGACTCATCCTTTGTGTGGAGCTGAAAACGCTGTTTCCAGCTTCCTTTATGTACAACCGAAGATATTCACCTAGTTCCTAGATAAGCTTTATATGTTTTATTCAACTGCAGTAAGGCCCAACCCTGTAATTATTCAAAAAAACAGAACTTTTCTAGCCGAATCTCAGTCTGTGCACTGTAAAAACACAAAATCTGACCAAGTATTTTTGGTCTTGTTTTTAGTGCACTTGAAATAAGACAAAACTTACAAGCAACATTTCAGACAAATATGGGTGCTTGTTTGAAGTCAATAATTAATTAATATTGATAAAAAGGTCCCTGTTATTTCACTTGTAGCATGGAAAAATGACTTGTTATATAAAATAATCTGCCAGTGGAACTAGTAGTTGTCTTTTATTAATCTTAAGGAATGACTGACCTACGCTGCAAACCCCCCAAATCTGACCAAGTATTTTTGATCTAGTTTCTTGTACAAACATCTCAGTACATTTGAAAAAGACGAGCGTACCTGTCTTATTCAAGTAATTTCAAGTCAATCAGGAGCTTGTTTAAAGTCAATAATCCGTTAATATTGATGAAAAAGTTTTAGTTCCACAAAGGCTGCGTTCACACTGCAGCCTGAAGTGACCCAATTCCGATTGTTTTGACGTAATGCGACCTGTATCCGATCTTTTCATGGCAGTGTGAACAGCTCAGGTCCGATTCTTTTAGAATGTGATCCATATCCGATACGGATCCGATTCAAATGCGACCATAACGTCCAGGTCTCATTTATCCGAACTGAACGTCACTAATTCTCAACAAATCTCACTATTCTGAGTCCTGATACAGGTGGGAAGAAAAACAACAACCATGATGGACTATATGAGGATTAAGTTGTTAATATGTTGCTCCGGTTGGACAACAACTTCAAATATGTAGCTAAGCTCCACCGTTAACCTCCATGTTTACTTCCTCAAACTCTGAGCTCTTCTTCTTCTTTTTATGGCGGTTGGCAGATCACTGAGAACGTTGACGCTGTAGCGCCCTCTACTGCGCATGCGGGACACTTTCAGGTCATTTGCCCGTTCACACTGCAGATCACATACAGGTCCATTTACTGGCAGTGCGAACGGCCCAGGAAAAACATCGGAATTGCCAAAAAATCGGAATTGAGTCACTTCAGGCTGCAGTGTGAACGCAGCATTATTTCACAATCAAAGGTCACTGAGCCGTTACCTAGCAACGCCAGCCCAGCCCAGTCAGCCTGTTACCTAGCAACGCCAGCCCAGCCCGTTACCTAGCAACCCAGTTCTAGTTCCATTGGAAGTTTATTTCACGTATAACATGGAAAATGTCTTGTAACAACTGAGATAATCTGTTAGCGGAACTGGTAAATCTTTTAAAATTAATTGTAAGGAATTATTTACTTAAACTGCAAGAACACAGAATGTTTGTGCAATTACTTGTGCAAAGGCCTTAGTACATTTGAAATAAGACAAAAGTAACTGACAATCAAAATTGCAACATAATATAGGAGCTTGTTTTAAGTGAATAATTGCTTAATATTAATGAAAATGTACCAGTTTATTATTTCTCTCATATTAAGACATTTTTTGCTTTGGGGTTGTAAACTGTTCACACAGAAGTCTTATTGAGGTCGCATTTAATTATGCAAAAACACAAAAAGAAAACTGAACTCAGTAAAACTCTGATTTATATTGGGTACAGAGGGGGTGAAATATATGATTTTTTTTTCTATCAGAGAATATTCATCAACAATTTTAAGATTAAAAAGACTCCTTCAGCATTATACTACCTGCATACAAACATTAGAAACATTCCAGAATTGTATATAAACGACACTGTCTCCAAATGTAATCACTTTTAGCCCTTTTTAATACCTTCTAGGAAAAACAAAGCATGCATCTGCAGATAAATGCTGCAGATTTCCAGTGAAATTCAGCAGGTAGCGCTACAGTGTCAGCATGAGGTCTCACTCTCCCCCCTGCAGGTGCAATTCTCTCCGCCGTTCAGCGGGTGACAGAGAGGAACATCACCTCGAGTTGAATGCTTGGCAGCAGACATAAACCTGGGGCTTTTACTACAAAGCAGGATTAAAGGCTCAGTGAAGTAACTTCATGTTCAGCGCTGGGTTGTAGTGTCATAAAAGCTGGTTTACCTCATACTTCTGTTCAAATCGAACCTTAGGGGGGTAAACTGCTCCTGTTTGACTCATATATTTTGTACAAAACGGTGAAAACCTTCAGAAATACTCATCTAACATGCATAAGAATAACAATAAAACTCGATATGTCCCATTTTTTAAAATACATTTATTTAAACCTGCATGCAGTGAACCGTTTCTTGCAGAAAGTTGCTTTCAATAGGAATAGATTGACCAAAAACAGATGCCAATTCCGATCACTGAGCTGCTGAATGTTGTAGTAGCTGAAGTCGAGATGGTTTGAGACTCACGGTAAGGACATCCGTAGGCCTCCAGGCGCAGTCCGATCCGCCCGGCGGGATTCCAGTCCAGAGGAATGAGGCGCAGGAAGCGAGCGACTGCAGGCTGCTGCAGCTTGTACTGAACCACACTGTCTGCGTTGGAGTTACCTGGAAAAGACTGGAAACACACACACGTACATTGAATATTTCTATTATAAAAACAATAATAGCTCATTAAATAAGCTTCAAATATGACTCCTCCCCTTAATATTAAACACTGTATTACTTTTAGATACGTTCCTTCTGTAGAGATCTGAGTCAAATGGTTAAATTTCCTTATCAGGATGAAGAGGAGTGGAAAGAATCCATTCATTAGATTCAGGTGTTTTGGAGAAACTTTGCAGATATGACAAAAATGAACTGGAAAAAACTGGTCTTTTTGTGAAATATAACTTAAATAATCATTTATTTAAAAGATGGTTGCATAATTTGCTCAAACCCAACGAACTAACAAAACTAGAGATCTTTTTTTCTGTTTTTTTATGATTACTTTTACTTTTTTTAAAGGGGACCTATTGTGCAAAATTTACATTTGGCATGTTTTTGTACTTCCATTTGGGTTTCTATTGATTCTAAAAACAGCACAAACGCTTAAAAAAGCTGGGGAGTTTTTTGGTAATAAGTTCATGGTTTTGGGTGTCTGGAAAGTGAGTCATTTCTAAAACCTATTGACTGTTAAGCCACAACTGAGGGCACTACCCGTTGCCTAGCAACCCCGGCGGAGTTCTGCATGTTTCCTAGCAACCCAAGCTGAGCTTTAGCACAATCGGTCAGTTGGTTTTACTGCTGCATAACGGCTGCTAGAAAATTCACGTGTTTTGTTGCAGAAACCACTTGCTGCATTCTTGTTGGTTGTGAAGGAGCCTCTACTTCTGCTTTTCAAATTTACATGGTTATATAATAGTCCTTCTGTTTGCAATCATTTTCGTGAAATAATGTAAATGTTGATTTGTGGGGGCTTGGCCATCGGCAGCTTATTTGAATTTAAAGTGACAGAACAACCCTAAATCAGCTCAAAGTAGTCAGAACTGACCAGCGTAAAATCTCAGGATCTAAGTATGGTTTTGTGAAAAAATGATTTACTGAAAATGTGTAAAATCCTATTGACCTAACATATTCAACAATGAATAATATTTCACTTTTCACATTGCTTAACTACTAACATAATGCTTCTAAATATTTCAAAGGAATTATGAGCACAAGTTAGAAACTCATCTGTGAAATGATGAGCTGAATGTCTGACGGATTGCTTTCTGTCCCTTTCTTTGCTCATTCAGTTTCCTCCATCTGGCAATCTGTCCTAATTGCTCGCCTCCCTTGAGGTTGACATGCAGGTTAACTATCTCCCCCACTGCTGAATACAAGCCTAAACACATAATTATCTCATTTATTCTCCTCATAATAATGACAGCAGAGTTGATTTGTCTGATAATGAAGAGAATTTTACTGCGATAGCAAATTAGTTTTTAGTTACTTCAAATCAGTTTCAGAGTCAATCGACTGTTTTTTAAATCACCAATGAAATTAATTTGACCCAAACAAATCAAACTAATTTATCGTTTTACGTCGACTGTGATTTAGAAAGTTTGGAAAGTGGGACTGAAACGCCACTTTTTTAAAGGTGACATTTTTTATTTCTCCACTTTCTTGTGTTTAATCAACTCTTGCACAATATACCGTCTGACAGAAAATATCAGTGAGTGCAATGTCATTACTGTAACCTTGGTGCAACATTAAGTAAGTTAGTTTATTTCAATATATATGTATATCCCCAGATAAACTGACTTTCACAAGCCTTAATGCACAAAGTTGATACAGATTTCAGTGGATAAAATGCTTCCTTAGACAGAAACTGCATTGTTTTATACTGTAATTGGAATAAATATGATCTGATTGAATATACATATTTTTGTAAAATGCTTCGAGACATTATTTGTTGTCCACTGGCATTATGTAAATATAGGCTCAGATGACTCATTAAATAATTTAACATTCCTCAAGGCAAATTATCTGCCTCGATGCTTCATTAAATTTATGCTTTTCTATATAGCATACTGTGTTCGGGTTGGATGATTATTTGTGTTGCACAATGCTCTAGCAATAATTCGTTGATGAATGCTAATTGCTATTAGCATTTATGGAGGGAAATGAGGAGGAACAGAAAGAAACACCGCCAAGAAATAGACAAAAAGTTTCAAAACCAATTGATCACTTTAAACTACATAAAAAAGAAACCAATCCTTTCCAAAATAGAACAGAATCAGAACAGAATGTTGCACATGTACAATTAAATACATTTTAGCTAACATTATATTCAGTAGCTGGTCAAGAACAGTAATAACATGAAATATATATTTGATTAAAGTTTTTTTCATATTTCAAACTTGAGACTGAACGTAAGCATAATGTTTACTAAAATCTCAATTTAGGTTTTCTTTTAAAAAGTTAAGTTTCTCATCCTTTTTAAACTTAAAACAAATATTTAGTACTTTAAACTTGAGACTAAAAGTGATGTTTGCAGCAATAATATGTTTGCTACCCTTTTCTTCATGTTGTTCATATTCAACGTTCCCGTTCTTCCTCGTTCTGATTCACTCTTCCACATAAATAGTCCTGATGCGCTTTATGTTTTTAGAAAACAATTGAAACAACAAATTATCTCTGATTTGCTCTGCAGCAGTGAATCGATGAATAAATTAATGAAAACATTATTAGTTTTTATGCGGTTGCAGCTAATTATATAAAAACTATACTTTATGTACAAGAAAAAATCATATACTTATTACTTTCATATGTTTTAATATGAGAAAACTGTGAGATTTCTTTTTATAATACTTAAAACCATTAAGTCTTAAGTCACGTTGCAAAAAAGTTCTAATTTTGAGTGCAAATATCTAAAACTAATTTATACAAATATGTCACATAAAGCTAGCACCATAGAGACCCAATTAAAGCTGATTCAGAAATTATTTAGTTTCACAATGCAGAAACACTCAATTTTAACAAGTATTTTTTATCTAGATTTAGTGAAATACTCTGGACATAAAATAAAACTGACTTACAAATAATTAATCAGCAAAGTATCCTTAATATTGATAAAAAGGCTGTAAGTGAAACAATCTGCCAATGGAACCAGATTTTTTCTACAATATTAAGGAATTATTGACTTAAAACAACCTTCTATACTGTGCTGAAAAGTTACCTCAAGTTAGTTTTATCTTATTTTAAGTGTGCTATGATATTTGCAGTAGAAATTGGACCAAAATATTTGTGTTTTTGCAGAGCAGATGGTGACTGGACGTGAGCCAACCAGCAGGTTGCAGAAATGGATTGCTGAAAAAATGTCACAAAATAAACTAAAACAGAACATCACGTTAAGAAAATAGATGAAAATGAAGTGTCAATAAATTAAATTTTCAAAGGAAGTGATGAAGAAAGTAAAGCAAAACAAGCAGGACTCCGCTCTCACATCCTGAGCCCTCCAGGAGGAAAGAAACAAACAGATAAAGAGAAACGACAATAAAGGAAAGATGGATTGCAGCATTTCCAAGCACCAACAGGCTTCCAAGGCAGGAAGAGGAGGGAGGAAGACATCCTCTAACACAGAGAGGAAAACAACATATTGCCTCCTCTGGTCCACATCCCACTATTCTGAGATCTGAAGCCCAGTAGGTAATGTGTTGTGCTTGATCCAGCGGCTCTGAAATGATTTTTCCCCCTCTGACAGACTCCCTAAGCTGACTCCTTCAGAGAAGTTCAGAGACACTTTGAAATGCGGCTGGGCTGCTGCAGAATTTATGTATAGTGCCAGATCAACATGTTTAAAGCTGGATCCCCAGCGCTGAGATTAGCCGGATTCCCTCCACACGGGAAATTGCCTTGGCTGGGCTTCTAATCAGAAAACTCCTTCGTGCAGCAGCGTGACAAATGTGGCTTCAACCTGGGTAAATGTTCATGCTCAGACTGGGGGTTGGGGAGGTAAAAAAATGCAAGTTTGTTGCATTATTTGGAGTTTCCGCAGAAAACGAGACGCAGAACTCAACAAATCTGAGGTGGGCTCACTGGGCTGATGGATGCACCGCTGTGTTTTGCTACGACATCAAAGCTAGTTGGTATTCAAGGACAATAACCTGCAGCTACGTTACGTTACAGCAGAGGACAAGCATTATAGACGCAACCACAAAACACAAATAAGGAGTAATGTGGCGAAAGGAAGGCAGAAACTTCACAGTCTGTGGCAGGACAGAAACGATTAATCGGATTAATTGTGATTAATCAGTTATTTAAATGATCATCAAATGATTTAACAATCGATTAATTGTTAACTGGAGTACACAAACTCAAAAAAGGCCATTTACTGAAAGAACAACATACAGAGCAGTAATTAAGCCAAAACTGTACAAAACATTTTTATATATTACATTTAAAATAAAATAAAAAAAAACAACTGTTTGTAAATTTGTTCTACCCAGAACTCCTTGAGTGGATGAGCTTTACGTTCACTTGGTGCAAAGTCTGTAAAATAAATCTTCTATTAAACACCTTTAGCTATCCAATTAGTAATCCAAAAATATTAGCACTGAAACAATTAATCAGATTAATTGTGATGAATCAAACACTGAAGTAATCATCAAATGACTTAGTAATCATTCTCTGGTTAAGGTTTTTTAAGATATTGTTCACTTTTATGCAAAAATATATATTTCCTTTTTAAACAAGGAACTGAATTATTTGTTTATTTGCATCTTTTTATGTATTTCTAATACTGTATACTAGGGGTTGAACGACTACATATTTTTTTAAGGTCGACTACATCGTGATAATAGTCGAGTCGATGTCGACTAGTCGCGGTGACGTCATAGTGACGTAAGCGCAAAAACCCTTCACAACTACTTGGAGGCTTTATGAGCTATTTTCACGGCAAATATTGACACCCCCACCCCTTCTCCCGCTTTTACCAAGTCTATTATGCAGAAATCAAGAGAGCAATAAACAGATCATTCTTCGTGAGCAGCAGAGAAAAGTTCGTTGCACAAAGTCGAGTCTGAATTTTTTATTTTATTTTTTTCCAAACACCAGCTGTTGATCTCTGGATCATCAGCTGCTCGTATAGGAGTCAAATTATCAGACTGACCACCATGTCCGTTTGGTTACAGTTGAATTCAGCGAAGCCTCCCGCTGCTCCTCCGCCCGGTGAGCAGCAGCGGCTCTGAACCGACATGCAGACCAGACATCGCCTCTGTCAGACCCTCAGGATGAAGCTGGATTTAGGTTACAGATGTTGTCAAACCGTATTTTTATAAGAGCGTAAAGCTGCCAGGTTAGAAGCTTCAGTACGCAGGGTGACGCTGATCAGTTGGGGGATAAAAAACCTGACATCGTGTCGCACATTACTCCGGTAGTCTGTTTTTTTTTTAAGGATTTTTTTTCGGCACTAGTTTATTTGACAGCAATCTGACTGTGAGGGGTCAGAGAGCTGAGGGGTCTGGGCCCAGCGAATGGAGGACGGGGGTCGGACTCCTGACTACCGCGGGCTGAGGCCTCTACATGCGGGGCGCCGCGATAACCACCCGCGCCGCGCAACGCCCCTATTGCCTATGCTGTAATTTACAGCTTCTCTTTGTTAAATTGTTCACATTTTTATACAATTTGAGCTTTCTGACGAACTCACCTGGTCCACCTTCTTTCATTTCCTTGACAAAATCTGTTTTGTTACTTGTGACTAGTCGACTGGCCCAGAAAAAAGTAATTGCAGAGAAAAGAATCGACTAGTCGACTAATTGGTGCAACCCTACTGTATACAAAACGATTAAGGAATGAAATGAAAAATCAGCAGAAATGATATTTTATCAGATCACTCGATTAATAATTAGAATAACTGATATTATTCTAAGGAATAATACCGATTAAAGATGTAAAGATGTGCAAGAACAGCTCCAAAAGTTAGAATACCCTGGAGGAGGAGGATTCCTGTTTGTTTATGCATGCCTGGGTTGTTTCCATGGAGCCATTCCACTTGATTTATTGTGCATATGAACTTCTCTCTGTGTCTGCATTTGGGTCCTCAAATCACGTCCTTATAACAATAGGAACATTTGCATGTAATTAAGCTTAGTAAGGATTAGCATGGAGCACAACCTGAACTTGAGGAACAGAAAAATAATTTGAATTGCTATTGGAAAAGCTTTAATAAGCTCTTTGTACATCAGCAGCATCCTGTCACTGGACTGACCTTTTAAGAAGTTAAAAGGTCAAAGGGATATAACGCTGCTAGTACACGTTTTGACTGAAAACCAACTAATATGATCTAAAAATCCATTCTATAATGACAACAACCAGTGCAAAGAAGCGAAGATGTCACGAAAACATGGGCTGTCTTAACTATTACAGTCATCAAGTCTGGATTAAATAGTAATTTAAAAGGAACTAGTTTTGACTATTGAGATTATCTGAATGCCAAAATAATTTGAACATTCAAAATTGACTCCAAAAGATCATTTCGGAATATTTCCAAAGTTCATCACAAAGAAAAGAGGGAAAGTCATAAAGCTTTAAAGTACGACTCCTTCACTGTTCTTTGACTTTAATAAAACTTTTAATACTTTTAAATACCACAGTATAGCAAAGGCCTTTCAGACTTTGGTGTAGAGGTTCACTGATTGCAGGTTTCTGGTAGATCAATAATTTTTAAAACAGCCTAACCCACTGATTCAGATTTTGGCCGATACAAAACTTTTTCTTGTCTGAAAAGTCACTAAATATATCAATAAAGTCACCAAGTTGGCAACAGGTGGGAGACTATTGTTAATGTGATGGATACAAGTGATTTCTCATGTAAATACTTTTTGACAGGAGGATAGATTTAGACACCAGGAATTTAAAGATTATGCTTGTGAAACGCAAGATCCAACTAGAAAAATAAAAGTGCAAGACCAAGAATTGACCCTTGCAGGACTCCACTTGTTACAGAAACAGGAAAAGGACGTCACAGTCAAGGGATTACAATATTATTTAGCCATGTATTAGATATTTTAAAATAGTTTAAAAAGTGAGACGCACACTGGACAGGTTGCCAGATCACAACAACACACACAACAACACTCACACATTAATTTAGAGACCAACCAGTTAACTAGTTGTGCTTTTTCACAAGGGGAACAACACACAAAGTCCATGCACAGACCCCAGGCTGGGATTTAAAACGCACAACCTTCTTGTTGCAAGGCAACACTGCTACCAACTGCTCCACTGTGCCGCCCTGGTTTTAATAAACATTTTGCTGATAAATAGCTATATTTGTATATGTAACAGCTTGTCTATTAGCTGCGTATGGAGCATGGAGTTCATGTCTTATCTGTTTGCCTCTGAGTCTGTTTGTTTTCACTCTGTCTTCACAAAATCAAAAGGGAAAATGTGAAGCTGTGATCTGATACTTTGGCAAAATCATCTCTTGAACTTAAGACGCCGGCTAAACCCTCGACAAAGATGACAGAGAGCAACAAACGAGACGTAAAAAAGGAACAAATTGTCCCACTTGACTGCGTCTGAGTTTGCGGTGTTCAGCCAAATGTTTTGTCAGCCGAGCTCCAACACCCGCTGACACATTGCAAATGAAAAGATAAACTCCTGATGACTGAGTTTATCTTTATGCATCGCACAGCAGATGCCAGAAAGGAAGTGGAGTCTCTATATGAATGTGAACCTATAAAAATAAAATCCCGTCCGATGATTACATTCATAGTTTTTAATTAATAAAAGAATAAACCTACCCCTATGCTGTCCTCCTGTCTGTACTGCTTCCAGTTGTGTCCCGTGTCGCTGAACATCAGTTGGTAAGACGTCAGCCAATCAGAGCTGCCGTAGCGGCCCTGAGTGGCGACAGCTGTGATCTTGGTCCGCTCACCCAAGTCGACCTCCAGCCACTGATACCTGTCCGAACTAAGAGGAGACCAGCCTCCAGCGCCTGCAAAGATGGGGAGAAAATAGCAAGAGACGTGTGATTTATTAGGTTTATCTGCGCAGGAGGACATGAAATATGTTCGTGTAAAAAACTAAAATAATAAATCATCTGGCTCAGCCTCTCAGCTAAATTCAAACTCCTACACTACGACCAGAACGATGAAAATCGATAAAAACTTCACCGAAAACCTTAAAATTCATTTTGTGTCTATAACAACCAATAAGTTGTGCTTTAAAACCACAACACCAACTGGAATTTGTTCCATTTTGGTCACTGCAGATATGCTAACACGCCAAGTATGTGACTAGTTAGCATGTTAGCAGGAGTTAAATACAGTATAACATTGTATAAAAGTTGAAAGAAAATATGTTTTTAGATTCTTTTTTATTTGAGTAAAACTTCTGGTGTCATGCTAACATACTAGTTAGCATGCCCCTAGTTAGCACAAAATATGATTGCGTAAAAAAATAATAAAACTTGAAACTCAGCCTCTCAGCTAAGTTCAAACTCCTACATTGCGAACAAAACAATGAAAATTGATAAAAACGTCAGTGATAAAAATTTGTTCAATGTCTGTAACAAGTAGTAAGTAGCGCTTTAAAACACAACAACAACTGGAATTTGTTCCTTTTGATTGCTGCAGTTATGCTAACAGGCTAAGTATGTGACTAGTTAGCATGTTAGCAGGACACCACAACTAGAATAAAACAAAGACCATATTAAAAAAACACAGTACTGGTATGACATTTTATGAGAGATGAAAGAAAGTCATACCATTTTAGGTTCTTGTTTAATTTGATTAAATCTGCTGATGTCATGCTAACAAGCTGGTTAGCATATTCCTAGTTATCTATCCATTGGTTTGACTCCCAACATTGTGACCTTTTCTCTCTTCATTTTATTTCTGTCCATTTACTTAATAATTATTATAAGCATAGCACAAAAACATGTAAAAAAAACTACAGAAAGGTTAATATCTTGAGCTTAGTTTTATTGAACTTAGTTTCTTTCATGCTGATATGATGACTAGCATATCACTAACTGTAGAATTGTTCCCTTGTTTATATTTTGGCAATGTCAATGTATTTTTCTTGCTGAGTGTCAATAAATCTTTTGTTTTGCTGCTTTGTGAACTCAAATAAATTAGTTCTTCATTCAGTACCATATAAAATAATTAACACATCTTAAAGCAGTACAGATGTTTGAATTTTCCCTCCCTTGTCTAGTTATTAAAAATATATTTAGGCCCGAGCAGCTAAGCGCTGCGAAGGCCTATTGTTTTTCAAATGTTTATTATTAGGCCCGAGCAGCTAAGCGCTGCGAAGGCCTATTGTTTTTCTAATGTTTATTCTTATTATTCTTCCGTCAAATGAATTGGCTTTTTGGGGGCTTTATCATTCTCAAAAACTCACCAAACTTGGCGGTCGCGTCAAGTCTGCGTGAAAATTACGTATTTTAAGGTCGCCCCAAAAATCGCAAAAGAAACGGCTCAACGGCGCCCCCTAGAGGATTTCCTATTCAACTACTTTATCCTACAGATTTCAAATTTGGTACACTTGTAGAGCTCGACAAGACACACATAATTTACATTTAATGTTATGTTGCAAGTATTACAGGAAGTCGGCCATTTTGGATTGAAGTTCCGATTTTGACCCATTTTGGCCGTTTTTAGACGTTGCATTTGATCGAACTCCTCCTAGGGATTTCGATCGATTGACTTCAAACTCGGTCAGATCGTTCATAAGGCATTGAGTTATAAAAGTTATCAAAACGGTGAGTTTTCGTGCATGCTGAAGGGGTCATACCAGGGGTCAAAGTTCACCGATTCGCCATGAAACAAAAAACTGTTATAACTCTTACACAAAAGCAGACATTGGGACCAAACTTTCAGTGATTGATCACCATCGGGTCCCCTATAAGAATCAATGGTCAAATGATGACAACACTTAGGCCACGCCCCCTGAGAACAGGAAGTGACTTTTTTTTCTTGGAAAGCTCCATCTCTGGCTCTCTCAACCTAATCAAGATGATTCTGTGGTGGATGACAGATAACAAGTTCGTCTCATTTGCTTTAAAGCCCCAACAGATTAGAGTATAGGGCGTGGCTGTAGTACCGCGGCGAAGTCAGACGTCACGCCGCCGCCATACGTTTGACTGTAGATTCCACATGTTTCAACCCAGCTTCACCAAACTCACTGAGATCGATGCTACTCTATCCCCCAACAGGAATCCAGTGTAATATTTGGTGGGGGTGGCCTAATTTCTCTACAGCGCCCCCTAGAATATTTTAAATGATCAGCCCCAAGCCATGCTTTCACCTAAAAATGTGAAACTTGGTACATGTGTGCATCTTGTCAGGCCCTACAAAAAAGTCTCTTGGAGTCATAGTCCAAACCCAACAGGAAGTCGGCCATTTTGGATTAAACTCGCCATTTCCTGTTTGTCAGAGGCGTCGCATCTGATCGAACTCCTCCTACAGCTTTGCAGACACACACTTCAAACTCAGTCAGCAGAGACTTGAGACATCAAAGGTCAAAAGTTATCACACGAATTCTTGTACATCAAAGCATGTGGGCGTGGCTTAGTCCCAAACTTTGACTATTCGCCATAAAATATTAAAGTGAGCTAAGTTCCACATAGAAGTTCACAGCTGCATAACACTTCCTATATCTGACTACAGTACCACTCTCATCAGATTGTCATGCTCAGATGATGACGTCACCTTGGCCCCGCCCACGTTCTACAGGAAGTGCTTTTTATTAATTGGAAAGCTCCATCTTTGGCTCTCTTAACCTAATCAGGATGATTCTGTGTTGCATGACAAAAAACAAGTTGGTCTCACTTGCTTTAAAGCGCCAACAGCTTTCAGTAGAGGGTGTGGCCGTGGGACCGCGGCGAAAAAGAGCTCACGCCACCACCATACGTTTGACTGTAGATTCCACAATTTTGAGCCCAGCTGCACCAAACTTGCCATGAGTGATCCTGGTGGGATGCCCAACGAGCCTATGTCCTCATAGTCTGACGTCATCTAAGCCCCGCCCCCTCAGAACAGGAAGTGCCTTTTTATACTTGGAAAGCTCCATCTCTGCCTCTCTCAACCTAATCAAGATGATTCTGTGTTGGATGACAGATATCAAGTTGGTCTCACGTGCTTTAAAGCGCCAACAGTTTTCAGTAGAGGGCGTGGCCGTAGGACCGTGGCGAAACAGAACTCACGCCACCACCATACGTTTGGCTATAGATTCTACAATTTTGAGCCAAGCTTCACCAAACTTCACATGAGTGATCCTGGTGGGATGCCCAACGATCCTATGTCGTCATAGTCTGACGTCATCTAAGCCCCGCCCCCTCAGAACAGGAAGTGACTTTTTTTCCTTGGAAAGCTCCATCTCTGCCTCTCTTAACCTAATCAAGATGATTCTGTGGTGGATGACAGATAACAAGTTGGTCTCACGTGCTTTAAACCACCAACAATTTTCAGTAAAAGGCGTGGCCGTAGGATCTCGGCGAAACAGAACTCACGCCACCACCGTACGTTTGGCTATATATTCCATATTTTTGACCTGAGCTTCTCCAAACTTGACATGAGTCATCCTGGGGGGACGCCCAACGATCCTATGTCATCATAGTGTGACGTCACATTAGCCCCGCCCACTTTTAACAGGAAGTAGCATGTTTTTTAGCAAATTTCTTATTTTTAATATGTGTTTCATATGGAATTAGTTGTCTGTAAACTGATGATGAACTCAGTCAATGCTGGCTGACCTGTGGGGGCGTGGCCAAATGTCAGTCCCTCGACATATGCACACGATTGTCTCTAAATCCCATACGCACCTTCCGATTGGCACCAAACCGGATACATATGACCTTTGATCCCCACTGAAGAGCCCAACAGCATTGAAATGTAATTTGACTCCACTGCACCCACTGGGTCATTACATCAGCTATATCTCCTCTTTACATTGACCGATATGAATGAAATTTGGGGTGTGTGACCAGGGAATGATGCCAAACTCACCGCTGTGTATGAAATGGCAGATGGCGCTTCAACTCTGCAACAACGTACACGGTGGCAAGCAAGTGGCGGTGCTGGATACCCCGCGGTGGCTATAGGCCGAAGCAGCGCTAGCTGCGAGGGCCGCTCGAGGCTCCGCGGAGCTTTAATTATTATTAGGCCCGAGCAGCTAAGCGCTGCGAAGGCCTATTGTTTTTCAAATGTTTATTATTCTTCTTATTCTTCTTATTAGGCCCGAGCAGCTAAGCGCTGCGAAGGCCTATTGTAATTGTACTGTTTATTATTATTCTTCCGTCAAATGAATTGGCTTTTTGGGGGCTTTATCATTCTCAAAAACTCACCAAACTTGGCGGTCGCGTCAAGTCTGCGTGAAAATTACGTATTTTAGGGTCGCCCCAAAAATCGCAAAAGAAACGGCTCAACGGCGCCCCCTAGAGGATTTCCTATTCAACTACTTTATCCTACAGATTTCAAATTTGGTACACTTGTAGAGCTCGACAAGACACACATAATTTACATTTAATGTTATGTTGCAAGTATTACAGGAAGTCGGCCATTTTGGATTGAAGTTCCGATTTTGACCCATTTTGGCCGTTTTTAGACGTTGCATTTGATCGAACTCCTCCTAGGGATTTCGATCGATTGACTTCAAACTCGGTCAGATCGTTCATAAGGCATTGAGTTATAAAAGTTATCAAAATGGTGAGTTTTCGTGCATGCTGAAGGGGTCATACCAGGGGTCAAAGTTCACCTATTCGCCATGAAACAAAAAACTGTGATAACTCTTACACAAAAGCAGACATTGGGACCAAACTTTCAGTGATTGATCACCATCGGGTCCCCTATAAGAATCAATGGTCAAATGATGACAACACTTAGGCCACGCCCCCTGAGAACAGGAAGTGACATTTTTTTCTTGGAAAGCTCCATCTCTGGCTCTCTCAACCTAATCAAGATGATTCTGTGGTGGATGACAGATAACAAGTTGGTCTCACTTGCTTTAAAGCGCCAAGACTTTCCAGTAGAGGGCGTGTCTATGGTAACGCGTTGAAGTCAGACGTCACGCCGCCGCCATACGTTTGGCTGTAGATTCCACATGTTTCAGCCCAGCTTTACCAAACTCACTGAGATCGATGCTACTCTATCCCCCAACAGGAATCCAGTGTAATATTTGTGGGGCGTGGCCTAATTTCTCTACAGCGCCCCCTAGAATATTTTAAATGATCAGCCCCAAGCCATGCTTTCACCTAAAAATGTGAAACCTGGTACATGTGTGCATCTTGTCAGGCCCTACAAAAAAGTCTCTTGGAGCCATAGTCCAAACCCAACAGGAAGTCGGCCATTTTGGATTAAACTCGCCATTTCCTGTTTGTCAGAGACGTCACATCTGATCGAACTCCTCCTACAGCTTTGCAGATACACACTTCAAACTCAGTCAGCAGAGAGTTCAGACATCAAAGGTCAAAAGTTATCACACGAATTCTTGTACATCAAAGCATGTGGGCGTGGCTTAGTCCCAAATTTTGACTATTCGCCACAAAATATTAAAGTGAGATAAGTTCCACATAGAAGTTCACAGCTGCATAACACTTCCTATATCTGACTACAGACCCACTGTCATCAGATTGTCATGCTCAGATGATGACGTCACCTTGGCCCCGCCCACGTTCTACAGGAAGTGCTTTTTATTAATTGGAAAGCTACATCTCTGGCTAACTTGACTTAATCAAGATGGTTCTGTGTTGGATTACAGATAACAAGTTGGTCTCACTTGCTTTAAAGCACCAACAGGTTTCAGTAGAGGGCGTTGCCGTGGGACCGCGGCGAAACAGAGCTCACGCCACCACCATACGTTTGGCTATAGATTCCACAATTTTAAACTGAGCTGCACCAAACTTGCCATGAGTGATCCTGGTGGCATGCCTGACGATCCTATATCATCATAGTCTGACGTCATCTAAGCCCCGCCCCCTCAGAACAGGAAGTTTCATGTTTTACTCTGAAAGGTCCCATTCTGACCACTTTTACTTAATTGACATGAAACTCTGTCCACAGACAGAAAACATATTGATGTGTTACAGATTCCAATCCTTTTTTTTTTCGATAGAGTAGGTGGGCGTGGCAGCGTGGTGAAGTGACCTTTAACGCCGTGTCCATACGTTTGGCTATAAATTCCACAATTTTCAGCCGAGCTTCACCAAACTTGACATGAGTGATCCTGGTGGGATGCCTAACGATCCTATGTCGTCATAGTCTGACGTCATCTAAGCCCCGCCCCCTCAGAACAGGATGTGCCTTCTTTTTCCTTGGAAAGCTCCATCTCTGGTTCTCTCAACCTAATCAAGATGATTCTGTGTTGGATGGCAGATAACAAGTTGATCTCACTTGCTTTAAAGCGCCAATAGATTTCAGTAGAAGGCGTGGCCGTAGGACCGTGGCGAAACAGAACTCACGCCACCACCATACGTTTGGCTGTAGATTCCACAATTTTAAACTGAGCTGCACCAAACTTGACATGAGTGATCCTGGTGGGATGTCTAACAATCCTATGTCATCATAGTGTGACGTCACCTTAGCCCCGCCCACTTTCTACAGGAAGTAACACATTTTTTAGGGTATTTCTTATTTTTATTGTGTTATTCATCTGGATTTAATCATCTGCCAACTGATGATTTACTCGGTCAATTCTGGCTGACCATAGGGGGCATGGCCAAATGTCAGTCCCTCGCCAAATGCACACGTTTGTCTCTAAATCACACACGCACCTTCCGATTGGGACCAAACTGGAGACGTATGACCTTTGTTCACCGCTGAAGAGCCCAACAGTATTAAAATGTAATTGAGTCCACTGCGCCCACTAGGTCATTACATCAGCTATATCTCCTCTCTACATTGACCGATCTGAATAAAATTTGGTGTGTGTGGCCAGGGAATGATGCCGAACTCAACGCTGCGTATGACATGGTGGACGTGCGCTTCAACTCTGCAAGACTGTACGCGGTGGAAGGCAGGTGGCGGTGCTGGATAAAACGCGGTGGCTATAGGCCGAAGCAGCGCTAGCTGCGAGGGCCGCTCGAGGCTCCGCGGAGCTTTAATTATTCTTCTTATTATTCTTCCGTCAAATGAATTGGCTTTTTGGGGGCTTTATCATTCTCAAAAACTCACCAAACTTGGCGGTCGCGTCAAGTCTGCGTGAAAATTACGTATTTTAACGTCCTCCCAAAAATCGCAAAAGAAACGGCTAAAGGGCGCCCCCTAGAAATTTTCAAAAGACCCATTCCTATTCACTTACTTTATCGTAGAGACTTGAAATTTGGTATGCTTCTAGAACTCCCCAAGACAGTCAGAATTTACAATTAATGTCATAGTGCAAGTATGACAGGATGTCGGCCATCTTGGATTGAAATTCCGATTTTGACCCCATTTTGGCCGTTTATAGACGTTGCATTTGATCGAACTCCTCCTAGGGATTTCGATCGATCGGCTTCAAACTTGGTCAGATTCTTCATAAGGGATGGCCGATCAAAAGTTATCAAAACGGTGAGTTTTCGTGCATGCTGAAGGGGTCATACCAGGGGTCAAAGTTCACCTACTCGTTTCCAATTCATCAACTTTATCGTACAGACTTGAAATTTGGTACACTTGTAGAGCTCCCCAAGGCAGTCAGAATTCCAATTTAATGTTATTTTCCAACTATGACAGGAAGTCGGCCATTTTGGATTGAAATTCCGATTTTGCCGGTTTTAGACGTCGAATTAGATCGAACTCCTCCTAGGGATTTCGATCAATCAGCTTCAAACTCGGTCAGATCGTTCATAAGGCATTGGGTTATGAAAGTTATCAAAACGGTGAGTTTTCGTGCATGCTGAAGGGGTCATACCAGGGGTCAAAGTTCACCTATTCGCCATGAAACACGAAACTGTTATATCTCTTACACAAACTGTTATAACTCTTACACAAAAGCTCACAGAGACACCAAACTTTCAGTGATTGATCATCATCGGATGCCCTACAAGACCCAAAGGTCAAATGATGACATCACTTAGGCCACGCCCCCTGAGAATAGGAAGTGTCATGTTTTACTCTGAAAGGTCCCATTCTGACCACTTTTACTTAATTGACATGAAACTCTGTCCACAGACAGAAAACATATTGATGTGTTACAGATTCAAACCCTTTTTTTTTCGATAGAGTAGGTGGGCGTGGCAGCGTGGTGAAGTGACCTTTAACGCCGTGTCCATACGTTTGGCTATAAATTCCACAATTTTCAGCCGAGCCTCACCAAACTTGACATGAGTGATCCTGGTGGGATGCCTAACGATCCTATGTCGTCATAGTCTGACGTCATCTAAGCCCCGCCCCCTCAGAACAGGAAGTGCCTTTATTTTCCTTGGAAAGCTCCATCTCTGGCTCTCTCGACCTAATCAAGATGATTCTGTGTTGGATGACAGATAACAAGTTGGTCTCACGTGCTTTAAAGCGCCAACAGTTTTCATTAGAGGGCGTGGCCATAGGACCTCGGCGAAACAGAACTCACGCCACCACCATACCTTTGGCTGTAAATTCCATATTTGGGACCTGAGCTGTTCCAAACTTGACATGAGTGATCCTGGTGGGACGCCCAATGATAATATGTCATCATAGTGTGACGTCACTTTAGCCACGCCCACTTTTAACAGGAAGTAGCATGTTTTTTACCGAATTTCTTACTTTTAATCTGTGTTTCATATGGAATTAGTTGTCTGCAAACTGATGATGAATTCAGTCAATGCTGGCTGACCCGTGGGGGCGTGGCCAAATGTCAGTCCCTCGCCATATGCACACGATTGTCTCGAAATCACACACGCACCTTCCGATTGGCACCAAACCAGATACGTATGACCTTTGATCCCCGCTGAAGAGCCCAACAGCATTGAAATGTAATTTGACTCCACTGCGCCCACTAGGTCATTACATCAGCTATATCTCCTCTCTACATTGACGGATCTGAATGAAATTTGGTGTGTGTGACCAGGGAATGATGCCAAACTCAACGCTGCGTATGACATGGCGGACACGTGCTTCAACTCTGCAAGACTGTACGCGGTGGCAGGCAGGGGGCGGTGCTGGATACCCCGCGGTGGCTATAGGCCGAAGCAGCGCTAGCTGCGAGGGCCGCTCGAGGCTCCGCGGAGCTTTAATTTTAGATATATTTGTTTTCAATCCTCTTCAATCTAGGAGTGAACAAGAACAATCAAACATGAAGATTGAAGAAATGAAGATTAATAGCTAAGCAAAGCATTTTGTTACCTTATAAACTGAGTCGAAACGTACAAGAAGCATCAAGTTAAAGGTACCGATGTAGATCCGTTCCACCAACACACAGACAGTGACCTGAAAACTGTACAGCTTGCAGCAGCTAGGTGATTTAATTTCTCATGAAAATCAATGGGAAGCATTGATTAGTTTTACAGTGCCTCCTAACGTGTGTATCCTTCCTCATGTTGAATGCCATCAATAAAGAAGCTGTGCTGCGATTCATGCTGACTGCTTCCATGCTGGATTTCCCAGGATGAGAAGTTTTCCCACACAAATAAAAACTGAGATAAGAGTGTGAATTATTGAGATGTTAGAAACAGATTTGGAGGAGTTTTGAAAAAAAAAAGTCTCCCAGCATCTGGTTTTATTGCTGCTGAAAAAGCAGCAATAAAACCAGATAAGCATGAATTAAACAGGACGCAGGTTGGTTCTGATCGAGTCAACTGAGCGTGTGTGCTGCAGGACAGTAAAGTCTAGAAAAGATAAAAACAGTTCATTTGTTATTATTACCTTTATTGGAGGATTATTATTGCTGTTTTATTAACATGATTTTTTTCTGTCTTTATTATTGCTATTGTGTTGGTTGTTACGTAACACACATTATGAAAACATACAGGGTGAACTTTGGCAAGGAGTTGTTATTTACAACTGCCATTAATATTGTCTTAGCTTCATTGTCTTTTTCAAACAGAAAAGTAGTGGTACGCTAACTATTTTGTTTTTGGTTATGTATTCACGTTTTCTCTTATCCTAATGATTACTTGTTTTCTTGGTTTTAAAACCTGTTGGAAATAAATATAAGTGCAAAATGTGTGCGCGTGCATGGAAAATATTCAGTCGGGCCAAAACGATGACACACACAGAGCTTAAACACCAGATGGACGGATTCTGCAGACCAGAAACCCACTGAGCCAACACACACACGCACATGCACTCCCACACACATACACACACACACACACACACAACTACACACACACACACACACACACACACACACACACACACACACACACACACACATGCAAGCTCATAAAACGAGCAGCAGAAAGCTGTACAGAGCACAAACACACTCAGAGGGACTTCTTTCGCTTTTTGCACCTTGGAGCCAGTTCTCTCACAACCTGCTGCTCTTTACCTGCAAGAACATGATAAAACAAATCCCTCAAAAAGTGATAAAATAGATGAAAAACTATATCATAATATATATATATAATATATATATATATATATATATATATATATATATATATATATATATATATATATATATATATACTGTATATATATATACTGTATATATATATATTTTTTTTTATTTATTTATTTATTTTTTTAATTTGTATTTCAACAATATTTGGCTACTTGGTAGGAACATCTAGACCAACGTAGATCAACATGAGTCCACAAACCAATTGCTGTGCCTGAAATTATTATCTTTAGTTCCTTTGAGGACTGGAGGAAATCTGCTGGCTATGTGACAACCTGTTTTAGTGACAACCTGTTTTTAGATCATTTAACACATTATCACCACTGGGTTTCAGGTTTGTTTTTAATATATCACTCATAAGAAACATCCTAAGTTCTAAACAGCCAAAGATTATATATTTTAAATAGATTTTTAGTACTGATATCCACAACCTCGATGAATAAGGTACTGATTTCCGAGTACTGAATCTTTAAACTCATCTGTCTGGAGAGAAAGCCTTAATTGCCTGACTTGCAAACCTAATGAAAAAAGGAATATATTGTGAAAATATATTTTGTCTTAGAATAACAACATCACCTCTTTGGTTGTACACTGAAGAACTACAGTATATTGTGTCTGGTTTCAATCTCTGGAAGTTTCCCCTTCCAGAGATTGAAGGGGATCTATTATGCATAATTTACATTTTTGTACTTCCATTTGGGTCTCTACTGCATCTAAAAACAGCACAAATGCTTAAAAGAAACTCCACCCAGCTCTTTATTTGGCAATAAGTTATTGTTTTTGGGTGTCTGGAAAATGAGCCATTTCAAAAATCTTCCAAATGTAACGCCACCAGTCAGCCGGCACTGCCTGTTACCTAGCAACCCAGTGAAGTTCCGCCCATTACCTAGCAACCCAAACTGAGCTCCAACACGTTTGGTCAGCTGGTTTTACTGCTGTCTGTGCTGTACAATGGCTGCTGGAAAAGACAAGTGCTTTGTTGTAGACTTGCCATCCAGAAACCACTTAATGCATTCTTGCTGGTTGTGCACAAGTCTCTACTAATGCTTTTCAAAGCTGTAAAGTTGCATAATTGTACATCTGCTAACAGATGTGTGACTGTAAACGAGTTAAGGGGGGCGTGGTCAGGAGCAGCTTATTTGGATTTAAAGGGACAAGACGCCCTGAAACACCTCAAAGTAGACAGAACTGACCAGAGTGAAACCGTATATCCAAGAATGATTTTGTGCAAACAAATCATAATTAACATGAACAGACCTATCCTAACCTGTTCCTATCCTGTTCAAGAAAGCATAACAGGTCTTTAACAGACAGGACACAGTGAGTAACGTATACTGGCTGTCTTTGTTTATCTGTCACTAAATCTGTATTTGCTGATGTGTTTGCTGATGCAGGAACTTCCTCAGCTTGTGTGTCATGTAGGCCTGTAGTGATACAATAATCTCACGATACGATATTCTGCCCACGATACGATATACATTGTGATATTCAGCAAACGATACAATTCAATACACTTTTGCGATTTTCTGAAAGATTTTTGAGGGACAGAGTGATTTTGGTGACATTTTGTGACTGTTATAAAGTTGGACCTAATTAATTTAACTGAAAACTGATTAAAAGCTCCAACTACACAATACCTGGTTCTGGTTGGACACAGACTTAAAGTGGACAGCTGGACAAAATGAATCAAAGAAGTGGAGAGAAAACATGTTTCTTTTAGTTGAAACAGTCCAAACTGTAGCTGACATGCATTAGTAAAGTAAATAAAGTGAACCAAGTTCCTGCTCTGAATAGTTTGATACCTTTTTAACCTGAACATCTGAAGGAATCACTCTAAGCCTGATGACCTGGTGAAGCAAGCAGTGAGTGAACAAGGTGACAGTTGGACGTTACGATACTTGAGGATGAATATCGATTTTTTTCTAGGAAAGAAAATATTGATATAGATCGTGATATCGATATTATTATACAGCCCTAGTGTCATGTGAAACTGAAGGCAGTAACAGGTTGAACTACTGATGTGTCTGCCAGTGAGACGTAGCTGCGATCGCTGTGTGACAGGCAGAGAACAAAAAGCAGTGAAAATGAATCAGCGTCGGTCGGGTAGCCGATCTCTAAAGAGCTAAAGGCCAGAGCTAATAACCACTTGACTAAAAGACGTGTTCGGTGGCAGCAGAGAAGAAAAGGGCAGACACTCTGACCTTTCCACATGGCGATTAGACTGTAGAGGAAAGGGGAAGGAGATTAAAGAAAAACAACTTGGGGAATGAGAGGCGTGTAGAGACTCCATGTCCTCGCCGTCAGAATAACTGCGACTAATATAATGGAGGTGAACCTCCGGTGGACGGTCTGAACACTTCAAGTCACGGCTGTCGCTTTAAATCAGAGAGATATCTTTGGTTCCTTTCTCCCATGTGTCTGTCAAGGTGGCAGATGCAACCACCCACAGCTGAAAGTGAAGATTAATGGAGGTCAGGACTGTGACATCACTACTCTGAGGGCCGAACTGCAGCCTGAAAAATCCTGTCACCTCAAACTCAATCGTTTCAATTCACAGGATAATTCAGTATTTAGAGTATCAAACCGGTTCACACCGTTTTTCTTTTCTTCAGGATGTTTCACTGACAGCCTGTGAGAAGAATGTTAACCTTTACCCTGGTTTTAGGATTTAAAACTACATTCTGCATTATTCCAGTGTAGAGCATTGAGCTACGATGTTTCTATGGCAATGTCAAGAGAGCTGGTGAAAATCTAGAAAATCCATCCATCCATCTGTTTCATCATCCATCCATCCATCCATCTGTTTCATCATCCATCCATCTGTTTCATCATCCATCCATCCATCCATCCATCCATCCATCCGTTTCATCATCCATCCATCCATCCATCTGTTTCATCATCCATCCATCTGTTTCATCATCCATCCATCCAACCATCCATCAATCCATCAATCCATCCATCCATCAATCCATCTGTTTCATCATCCAAACATCCATCCATCCATCTGTTTCATCATCCATCCATCCATCCATCTGTTTCATCATCCATCCATCTGTTTCATCATCCATCCATCCATCCATCCATCCATCCATCAATCCATCAATCCATCATCCATCAATCCATCTGTTTCATCATCCAAACATCCATCCATCCATCTGCCCATCCATCCATCCATCCATCCATCCATCCATCCATCCATCCATCCATCCATTGTTTTATCATCCATCCATCCATTCATCCATCCATTGTTTTATCATCCATCCATCCATCCAACATTTTATCATCCATCCATCCATCCATTGTTTTATCATCTGTCCATCCATCCATCCATCCATCCATCCAACATTTTATCATCCATCCATCCATCCATTGTTTCATCATCTTTCCATCCATCCATCCATCCATCCATCCATCCATCCATCCATTTATCCATCCTCTCAATGTTTTATCATCCATCTCTCCATCCATCCTTCTGTCTGCCATCCATCTATCCATCTGTCATCCATCCATTGTTTCATTCATCTATCCCTCCATCCATCCATCCATTGTTACATCCATCCATCATTACTCCACCAAATAAAAAAATGTCGCCATGAAAAAAACAATTAAATTAATATTTTACTAAATATGATGGCTTCATCAGATCGTGATCTGCGGCTCTCGCTGAAACGGTTCGCGGCCGAGTGTGAAGCGGCCGGGATGAGGCTCAGTGCCTCCAAATCCGAGGCTATGGTCTTGAGCCGGAAAAGGGTAGAGGTCCTTCTCCGGGTCAGGGGGGTCGTCCTGCCTCAAGTGGAGGAGTTTAAGTATCTGGGGATCTTGTTCACGAATGAGGGAAGAAGGGAGATCAACAGGCGGATTGGGGAGCGTCTGTCGTGAAGCGGCGCTGTACCGGTCCGTCGTGGTGAAGAGAAGCTGAGTCAAAAAGCGAAGCTCTCGATTTACCGGTAGATCTACGTTCCCACCCTCATCTATGGTCATGAGCTTTGGGTCATGACCGAAAGAACGAGATCCTGGATACAAGCGGCCGAAATGGGTTTCCTCCCAGGGTGGCCGGGCTCTTAGAGAGAGAAGCTCGGTCATCAGGAGGGACTCAGAGTCGAGCCGCTGCTCCTCCACGTCCAGAGGAGCCAGTTGAGGCTCGGGCATCTGGTCAGGATGGAGCCGCCCTGGTGAGGAGTTCAGGTCCCACCGGGAGGAGAGGAGACCCAGGACACCTGGAGGGACTATGTCTCTCTGCTGGGACGCCTTGGGGTTCCTGGAGGAGCTGGAAGACGTGGCTGGGGAGGGAAGTCTGGACCTCCCTCCTGAAGCTGCTGCCCCCGCGACCCGACCCAGGATAAGCGGAAGAAAATGGATGGATGGATGGATTTTACTAAATATTTTTTCAATGATGAGGTTATTTTGTCATAGTTTTATTCATTTATTTTGCGGTTTATTTCTTAATTAACTTCATAATGGTGTTTTATTTTGTATACATTAATAACAGCATTTATTTTACTTATAATTAAACAGCGATCAATTCAGTAACTATGACAAACTGCAAACATTAGATGAATTTAAACTATTTTTTCTCCTTCTTGTTATTGTAAACATGTGAAATAGATGCAGATATGTTTTACAGATATGAAATGTTAATCATGCAGTACAATGAGCCGTCGTGGAGGTCAGAAAGGATAACTGAATACAAACGTCAACAACCGATTTGTCGGCCGTTCTTACACAGCCCCAATACACAGGCTTCAATTAAACTTTAATTCAGCCTTCAAATCTCTGAGGGAAAAAAGATTACTCTGGCGCAGCAATTCTTTTCAAGTCACATTTCAGCATAATTGTAGCAGAGTCACTGATAACTGTCAGCTTTGCCTACAGAAGAAAGAAAATGTTTAAACATGAAGAGTGCTATTAACATTTGGCAAGAGGACGGCGCCGGCTAAATTAGTTCCTGTTAAGAAAATGAAACTTAGCGTAGAAGGAGCAGAAGATTGACACAAACACTTTGGGCCCAACAAAAGGAGAAGGAGAGGCGAGATATGGGAATAAAAATAAAAAAGTGAAAACAGGAGGTGAGGTAAAGCAGTGAGATCATGTTTTATGGGTCTAAATCAGTTTGGTTTAAAAGGGTAAATTGTTTAGAGCAGTGATTCTTAACCTTTTTTGAGGTACAGATCCCACCAGTTTCATATGCGTATTCACTGAACCCTTCTGTAGTGATAAATAAAATATAATTCCCCCAAATTCAAGACATAGGGGTGGACCCAACTAGAGTCGGGTCACTCCATGATCACTAAAAAAGTGATCTTCATAAAAGGTAGAGTCTCTGAGATCAGTTCTTCAAAATATAGTCAGTGTTTTCAGTAAAGTTGATCTGACTGTCCAGGAACGACCCAAGGTATTTAAAATTTGCCACAGTTTCTACAGGTTGGCCATCGAGAGAAACTGGAACCACTTTAAGGTTTAGATCATTTAATTAGCTCTACATTCTTAAGAGAATGAAAAATTTATAATACAATAATAAATATTTTGTGGTTTTCTGATTTAGTAATGTAATTATATTAGTTGTGTTTCCACCCCCAGGCCACTAGAGGCAGCACCAACCCTGAAAAGATGCGACTAAGGAGCAGGTTTAGAAGAACACCGAAAGCTACAGAATTTGGTAAAAACTGTGAGCTTTGCTGAAGTAAATAAAGACACAAGTTCAAATCCCTGCTGAGAGTGAAGCTCCTCCAATCAGGGCTCCCCCTGATTGGCTAAGCAATGTAACATGATTCTCTGATTGGCTAAGCAATGTAACGTGATCCTCTGACTGGCTAAGCAATGTAACGTGATCCTCTGATTGGCTAAGCAATGTAACGTGATCCTCTGATTGGCTAAGCAATGTAACGTGATCCTCTGCAGTAGTGATGGCAAAGCTGGGCGTCATCATGACTTTACACAAGTGAGTCTTTACCTGGGCGGCAGCAGAGGCTCCGCCGAACCCCTGAGACCGACTCACTGAACCCCTGGGGTTCGATCGGACCCGGGTTAAGAACCTCTGGTTTAGAGATATCATCTTCAGGTGTCATGTGTGGATTACATAACACAGAGTTTGTACACTTTTCTCACATTAAATTCAAGCACTTTTCAAGCATTTCAAGGTAAGTTTTCAAACTTTTCCAGCACCACACTGTAAAAAAAAGAAAAGAAAACAATGTATCTAATTTACGGTAAAAAAAAAACTAGTAGCTGTGGTTGCCCCTTTTTTTTTACAGTGCACACTTTGGAGTTAAAGACGATATAAATGAGTTAAGAAAACAGCTTTAATTCACTATTATATGATAACATTTATTACTGTTACTAATAACAGGAATATAACTGTATTCTATACATTTAAGAGACAGAATAAACGAAAATATAGCAAAACTGTATGCCTAGAAATGTCTGACAAACACACCTTGTGTGATTGATCCAAGAACAAAACATTATTCAAGCGTTAGTTTGCACTTTATTACAAAACTGTTTGAAGATCAAGAACTTTCAGGGACTTTATGTAGAAATCAAGCACTTTCCAAACCTTGAAGCATTTTCATGGATTTCAAACACACTGATAACAAAACTCTTCTAATGTTTGTAGCCTCAGTGAACTCAGAGGGCGTTCCTCAGAGAACAACTGGTGAAATCTGAGCTTTGACTGAAACAGCAGCAGGAGGAGGAAATAGAAATAAGAAGAGAGAAATCCATCTATTCATCAGCTTCCTCTACAAACAGCAGGGTTTGCTCCCTGGGATCCTGCATCAGTAACTTCTTTATCTGCTGACTTCAAATCAGAAGAGCCAGATTCAGATCCAGCGAGACATCCTGGAGATCCTCCGTCTGTTGGATTTTACAGCTTACAGACACGTTTCAGGTACAACTCGCATGTTTTCCTGGTATTATCTGATTTGGGTAAGAGCAACCTCTAAAGATACTGTTTTATACTCTGCTGTTTTGAAAAACTTTGTATTTTCCATAAAATTACTGAGAAAATGTAATTGAAATAAAGCTTAAGTAGGTAAAAATAAACGCTTAGGTAATCTAAAAATGTAAAGATTGATAAATATACAGATCTATAGATAGAGATATATACAGACGAACAGACAGACGCCATTGATGATGTCAGCTCCATGTGGCTGGCGAAGAGCAATCCAATCCGTGGCCTTCGATCAGATCTTACTGGAATTGGTTGAATGGATCTAAACTGTAACGTAATTGTTCATCTATTGTGCTTGGGATGACATTTGCTGTCAATTAAAGCTGAACTGAACTGAATTGATTTGAACTTTCGCGACAGAGTCAGTAGATGTATGAATCTTTTCTGATGTAGAACATTTTTGACCAGTCTTGGTTAATCAAAGACGAGAAAATGTCAGCTTCATTATAGCAGTAGGCTTTAAAGCAGCAAGTGTCAAGAAAGGGCAACTATAAAAATGAGGCTTTCAGGCTAAGAAAGTACAGGAAGGACTGCTGTGACCTCGTTTAATTTACTGCTAATAGAAGAGTTGGAGATTTAACCTGAAATTCAATGTTATTTAATGCTCAGTGAAATGAAAAAGTTAAATGGTTCAAAGACATCAGGTTGATACTTTCTGCCACTTAGAGGCCAAACCTTTAAAAAAGCTTGAAATGGTGTCAGTCTTCTTCATGTCCACCGGGTTTCTGTGCCTGGTGCGGTGGGAATGGTTCTGATCCAGGATAAACCTGTTTTTCCTTCCCAGCTGGTTCTGGGTTTTGATGTCAGGATGAAGCAGTGAAACAACAATCTTTATTTTGTCAAAGCCGCATTCCCGCTCCCAGTCGGGATTTCATCCTGGACGGGCAAATACTATCCACATTTATCCTCTGTATATAAGCCTTCAGTACAGACAGCAGCAATACAGTGTTGGGTTTTCTTTCATATTATTTCAAAACTCACCTTTCAACGTTTATAAACTCAAGAAGAATTTCCTTGATTATGATTAATTGGAGAGGTTTTCTTATGATCCTTTGGTGTTATTTTTATCTTTTGATCATTTCTTAGTTGTTTTGTATCTTGACATATTTAACGATTTATTTTGTTAGACTTGTATTTATTTCAGGGTGTCTCTCCCCTTTTATTCTCCTGTTTATTTTTTTCACCTCACCATCTCAACTGTTAATTATTTCTTCATTTGCACCAACCTGCTCTCTCACACGTAGCTGGATATCTGAGAAACCAAAACATTTTTATGTGTTTTCATAAACATGAAAACTCTGTATAATATCACTAAAAAAGATTATGTATTCAAACAAAAAAATTTAGAGTCCTGCGTACTAGTCTGCGACAAATAATGTGTCACTACATCCACATGCTTTCTTTGACATTATGCCCAATCAACCCTAACTCTTTGAGGCTATTTTCAAGTATAATAGGTTTAATAATGCGATTCTAAAAGATAAAAAAAACTTTTAATAACACTGTAATATTCACTACATATTCACAATAAATGAACAAGACAACCAAAACAACAAAATAAATGAATTATAAAGCACCAGACTGAAGATTTTGTTATACAGTGTTTGGTAGAAAGAGATAGAAACTCAAGAAAACAATATGGAAGTACAAATGATTGAGCATGTTATCATGCGATTAATTGATTTATTGGTTGCTGCGATTGGCTTAGTAAAAGCTTTTCTGAAGCAAATCCCTTGTGTACAATATTAATATTTATGTGATGTTGTGGAGAAATTGGTTTTTATAAAGTTCTTCACTGGCCATTACGACCTGCCACTGATCTCTGCTGGGGGTTTTTTATGTGAGTTTTTATGTTGGTTTTCATAAACTTTCATGAGGTTCATTGACAACTCCAGTTTGCATTTTGGTCCAACCACAAACCCAAACTTCATGACAAGGTTTCCATTTAGAAAGAGCAGAATTTCAGTAGGAGACAGACAGATCGGTTCTAATACCTCCACAGCGTTGTCTCTATTAGTTACATGTTCTCCACTTCCACACATTTCCTCTCAGAAACACAACGCGTCAGGCTCTAGTACTCAAAGCAATTACAGTGCTTTCAGCTTTCAGCCCACTTAGAAACACACACCAGACAAACACAGGCAGACATGCATCATCAGGCGACTGCTGGCGCTCACCGTCTCTCCGGTTGAGCTTGGCGAAACCCGGTGCATGGCTGCTGGACAGCTGGGAGGAGCTCCTGAAGGATGACGGCAGCAGATTGGAAACCAGCGCGCTGTCACACACCTCTGCAAAACATGAAGGATGAAGCAGAGACTGTTAGGAAAATAACTGCAGGTGTTTCTGATGTAATCCCTATACAAAGAGCTTGTTTAAAGCCTTCACGGATTCCATACAGGTGATGTCAAAAGATAGTTCCTTTGTTCATTAAACAAGGAGTTTTGAAGAAGGAATATTCAAACTGGTTAACCAATGCTTGAAACTGAAGAGTAGAAATCATGAAAAACCTTTTTCCAGACATCAACACTTCAAAATACCTTCTAACTAGAACGTTTTTAAGACATTTGTTCTTCAATTATCAATACAAGTTCTTTCCTGGAGGAAACAACAGAGCTGCCTGTGTTACTTCAGGTGTAAACATCAACCAACGTTCCAAGAACTGACTAAAGTTAGCGACCAATGAACTAATCTCAAGTTGATTGATCTTATAAATCAAGTAGCGATTAATTGATAAATGGAGATTTTCTTAAAAAATCTGAGCTTAGCCAAATGAGCAAGAAATGAGTTTCAAGAAGAAACTTGAAGTGTTAGCTGGATGTTTATATTTCAAAACAGAACTGCATAAAGTGCATTCTGCGTCCCACACCAAACTTTGTTTGGACCGTTTCTCTTTCCTATTCTGTTATTGCCCCGCCATTATTATTTCTGTATTAACTGGCTCTGCTTAAAAATAACCAGCGTCACCCTCTGCTGGATGGAGGCCAGACTACAACACTACAATAAGATCTAAGTAGATGTTATTAGTTAACTGAACTGACATAATTTTAATCTATTAAACCATTAATCGACAATTAATTGTTTGCATCCCATATCACTGTAATCCTGGCCAGACTGGGACTAATTTCAATATAATAAACCGCTGATTTATAGTTAATCTTAAGTCATTTAACTGTTTGCATTCCTAAATCTAACATCACTGCACAGGTTGAATTAGCACTGTAATATTCATCCCTGCCACTCAAACCTTTAACAGTTCCACCTCCATTTGATAGTCTGTATTCTGGGGGGGGGTTTGATTGTATTTTTCAGGCGAATTTTTAAAAACCCTGACCTGTCGATTCTGATTTCGGTTGACACCAATCTTGTGCATAATTAACGCGGTCATGTGTTGTTGCCAAAGTCCCCAATAGCACAGAAAAAAGTCACTAGATGCATTTTTGAATTAAAAAAATTTAGCTAAAAACAGCAACAAACTTGCTTAGTTAGTAACAATGAGGTGCCTATCATGAACTGCATGTGCAGATGTGACTCAGTGGCAAAAAATCAGGGGAAAGTGGCTGATTTTCAGACTTTTCCAGAGTTGGATAAGATCCGCTGACCATCAACCACCAAAAATGAAGGAAATCGGTGCCCCTGTTTGACATACTGAAGTCAGCCGTGAGTTAAAATCTCTCTAGCAGTCCTGGGTCAGCCTCCTCAGGCTTCCTCTTAATGGGAAATGTCTAAGACAGGCATCCTTATCAAATGCCTGAACTTCCCCAGGGCTTCCCCTGAATAGCAAAACCCTCTCTCCCTACCCCAAAGGTGAGTTCAAATGGATCAACATTTCCATCCAAGTCAGAAATCAATGAGATTTTCAGCTTCCAGTTTCCCTTTTAAACAACCCAGAAACTGAGTTTTGGTTAATGCCAACTAAGTGAAAACAATCCCTGTTGTTTCTCTTAGCAGGAATATAAACAGTCCCATTGTTCAAAATCATGAAAGTGAAGACGTCGCAAAATGTGACACAGCTGGAGATGGATTATGGTCTTTTTCCCAGCCGAGGAGAAAGACAGTTAAGTTGTTAAACGCAGCATGATGGGAGCTCACTGGTGCTGAGAAGTCAGACACGTTTATCTCCAAACCATCAGCTTTTTAAATGAAAATAGTTTTATTCAAATTGGTTTAGGTTTAGTCTGTTTCTCAAGCTTTACTCCCTTAAAATAAGGGAACATAAAAGGGGAAAGGAGAGAGGATTTTCAGGAGAGTCCAGTTATAAAAACATAAAGGAATATATGGAAAACCAGGACTGCCAAAGTTGGAAGTAAATGCTGAAATACAGAAATGGCCAAATACAAAAATCACTTTGCTAACAAATGTAATAAAGGCTAATTTAATCAGTAAAATGTAATAAAAATGTACTCATTAAATCTTTCTGAATATAAAACTTAAATTACAAGTATGTATTCCTTCACTCTTCTATTGGTTTTGATAATGAATTATTGCATCCACTGTTTTTCTTTTTCAAGGGAGAAATATCAGTGGAGAAAATGCATCATTAAATGATAAAAAACAATAAAAATAAAGGCTAGACTTAAAAATATGGAAAATGACACTAATGCCAATTATAACAGTTTGAAATTAAAATTAGATGCTGCA